>BLKR01003028.1:90416-164793 GCA_011170035.1 Teleogryllus occipitalis | reverse complement strand
ATTACCTGTCATCCCGGAGTATTAACTGATGAATTCATATCTGTGGTCAAGATCATGAAACTTTACATCATGTTATCTGAGATTTTAGGTGTTTAGCTCTCACAGACTATAAATTGAAGAACAATCAGGTGGGCAGGATCATCCATTTCAAGCTTGTTAATAAATACGGGTTATCTCAGCAAGTTGATACACCATCCTACCAGTAACATCCAGAAGATGTACTAGAAAATGAAACATAAGTTATATTGGGAATGCATTATTCTGGCCGAGAGGACCATGCACCACAACAGATCCGATGTTATCCTCTGAAACAAACCTGCCAAGAAAGTTTGGTTTATTGGTGTTGCAGTCGTTAATATCAACAACATGATGACAGCATACCAGGTTAAAATCGACCAATACTAGCACTTACTGTAAAAGAACAATGGCGTATTTCAGAAGTGAAAACTGTTCCAACTGTACTTTCAGCAACTGGTGTTACACCAAAAACTCTCAGCAAATTATTGGAAGATCTAGTATTGGAGAAGAGTATTATCACCGGTCTTCAGAAGTCGGTTATCATCAGTATATGCAGTATGTGCTCACTAGTGAGGAGGTTCAGGGGGGAGATTTGGGCTTTTGAAACTTCGCTTTTGAAATTTATTATTATTTGTGGAAACTGTTCTGTTATTATATGATATTGGGAATAAAGGTGTAGAGGACCGTTGCCATCATTGCAATCAACCCAGCAAAACCCTCCAACGCACAATGGGCGGGTGCTCTGCTGTCGTACAAACAGAATTCTTGAGTCAGCACAACGCTATTCTGACTTGGATTGCTGTGGTAGTCCATCAAGCCCTAGCTGCAAAGTTCGAAATGGTACGGAAGAGGTCCCATACTACAAGTTCAAGCCTGATTCAGTTTTGGGGACGAAATGGTAGAAGCTCTTGTGGAATCTTGCAGTCACCACTGAACCCAGGGTCGAAGCCAATAGACCAAATATAATTAGGGTCGACACGTTTTCAGGGCAAGGGATAATTGTCGACATATCTGTCACTTCAGACCAGTGTTTCCCCAATATTTTTCACTTCCTGGTACACTAACCCAAAGCCATAATTATTCTCAGCACAATTCATTTACTCTTTTGTATAATTAACTATTAATAAAAGTTTTTACTCAAAAACCGAATGGCAATGCTGCCCCTCCTTCAAAAGATCACGTCGAAACGTTTTGGGCAGGTATCTGAAAAGAAAGCAGATCCTTCAACAAGGACGCACCTTCGCTTCGGTTTGAAGCTGATGCTGCCGATGAACTTGTGGTAACGGTGGAACATGTTCACGAATTCTCGGAAGAGAACATATTCCAAGCAATTAGAGCATGAGAAACTTGAAATCCCCAGAGATTGATAAGATCCTTATTTATTTGATTAAGAAACTATCAGAAATACATTTTCATCTAGCAAAATCTGTTAATACAATTTTAGAAAACCAAAAGAAACTCCCGGAATGTCTCAAACTCGGCATCACTTATTTGCTTTCCAAAGCAGGAGACAGTTCATTGGCGAAGAACTGCAGGTCAAACACTTCTCTGCCAGTAATGTACTACAAAGTTAAAACTGCAACCACAGCTAACAAAATGTACAGTTACCCAGAAAATAACTACCTTCTACCAGTTGAACAGAAAGAATGTCGTAAACGTTCCTACGGCTGTAAAGAAATCTTGCTACTAAATGAAATCATCTTGAATGATTTAAAGAAAAGAAAATGTAAGCAATTTAAGCATGGCGTGGATTGTAAGACTACTAAGAGAATTACTACCGAAAGGCCTTCGACAGTGCATCACGATTGGATTTTGAAGCGCCTGGAGATCTATCGATTTCATCCTAGACTTTTTGAGTTTTGCAAGGCTACTATGAAGTGGTGGAGTACGATGTTGCTAATACACAGCGGAAATGAAATTGTGGAAAAAAGTATTCAGATGAAGGGGAATTTTTCAAGAAGATTCGCTATACCCTCTGCTGTTTTCCATTGGTTTGATCCCATTTTCTAGACAGTTGTCGCTCACTGGTTTTGGTTACAAGCTCGACGGTGATCAAAGACCAGTATCACATATGTTTTACATGATCTTAAAGAGTTTGCAAAGAATAAAGCGATTCTCTCGCAAATGATTTTAGCAATGACATCTGCATGAAGATTGGTCTTGACAAGTGTGCAAAAATCGAGAGAGGAAAAATAACGTCAGAGAACATTGAAGTTGATATGCACTCTGTGATTCAAGATCTTGAGCCAGGTAAAACTTACAAACATCTGGGCATTGAAGAACCTGAGTCCACCCCGAACGTCACAACGAAAGAGAGCATTTGCAGGGAGCATTGCGGAAGATTTAGACTTGTCCTGCAGTCAGCTCTAAACTCCAGGAATAAATTATCCGCAATAGGTAGTTTGACTGTACCTCTAGTCAAATACAGTTTTGGACTAGTAGACTGGACTGAGAAAGAAATTCGAAGAATGGATCGAAAACCAGAAAACTTCGTACAGTGCATCATGTCACCCACTCTCGAACTGATATACATAGACTTTATGTGTCAACTAAGGGAGGAGGAAGAGATCCCAGGCAAATTGAAGTTGATTATCGGAGCTTCGGGATTTGTTCCGCAAAATATGTCTTAAAACTTGGCTAAACTTCCAGAACAGTAAGTACAGCTCACATTTTGCGCAAAGTTTTGTAGAGGTACCGATAGTTACTAGATCTGCTACTTAAAAAGCCAGCTACAACCTGGAGTACATTTTATATTCAACCGATTCATAACTTTTTTAGTCGTGATTTAGACGAATAGTAATAATAATAAAAATAATAATATATTATTATATTATTATTATTATTATATTTATTATATTATATTATTATATTATTATTATTATAGCCAACACATTTTATGTATTCGCATTTTCAATAGGATGCTAACGCATTTTTGATTTGTCTGCGTCTGTGATTGTTTTTTTTAATTTCACAATCTCGTGCGTATTCACATGAGGAAAACGGGTACATCAAGACAAACTCTCAAGGCAACAACAGCTGCCTTGCAATATATTTTTGCAATAATTTGCCTTTCGCGCAAATTAAGTGTAAGACGCCAGTGTGTCTTTCAAGATGGTTTTGTACTGAGAAACGAAGCCAGTCGTTGAAAGTGATCATGGTAATACAAAGAGCGTTTTTCCGCCCCTGATAAAAGTAATGTACATCTCAACTATAGATTATTCGTGAGTTCACCAAGGTCATAGAACCGAATTCAACAATGCATTTTCGTTGCTCACTGCAGTCAAACACAAATGCATCATGGCGTGGCTCTTTTTGGATGTTCTTCACGAAATCAAAGCTTGCGTAGTAAAACGAACAAAGACAGGTGATAAATTAAGCTTATTATTACGTTTCAGTAATTATGACAATGTTATTTCATCACCTTCATTGAACTATGAAGAGACCACTACTGCAGCATGATTGGGGTTTGGAAATAAATAAAGAAAAAGAGAACAAATTGAAAATGTTTCAATTTTCGACACGAGTTCTATTCAGAAAGAGGTTTGCTCATCATCTACGGAGTTTCATTTAAGAAATTAAGTCACTGTAGCCATACAATTTTAAGAAAACTTCGAAGCTGTTCTTAACTCCCGCTATTGTAGATGCTTTCATTCGCTAACGTCCAAAGTCTAGAGACCTCAACCTCCGTCACTCTCGACGCTCCGGCAGGTGGCGAGCCTATGACGTCACGCTCCGTCAATCAACAGCGCGAGCCCGCGGCTCTCCGAAATAGCCCAGTGACGCCAAGCGCTCCACACGGGCTGACGCAGACGGATTGCAGCTCACGATTCGCAAATGTCACTGGCAGAGGCGGCATGTATGCGCGCGCGAATGACTGATGGGCGCCAAATCATTTCCAAATACTCATCGACCAGAACAACACGAAGAATGTACTACAAGATCAATCATTCGTTGTAGAGAAAAGTTCATGCAAAATTTGAAAAAATATTTTAGGAGAATTAAAAAGAAACATGTTCATCTCTCCTGTCAGACACAGCTTTTCTTAATAGTGTTAATTGATTTGAAAGAATGACAAAAGTGGATTCATGGCTTAGCATTATTCAGCATTTAATGTTTGTTGATGTATAAAATAAACCATCCGAATAATAACGAAATTAGAAGTTTTAAAACAATATCACAGATTCGACTTGTGTTTAATGTTATCGTTTAATGTATGTAATAGGAAACTGAATCCATCTGCAGATATTCCAACGTTCTTCAGCGCACTTAATATTTCAAGGTTCTTCACATATGTTTATTTTAATCACTTTTTCACTAATTTGCTGAATTTTCAAAGATAAAAAAAATTTATTAAATCTTCAATCAATCACGGCTATCTATGTGCAGAAAAAAGAATTGAATTTTTTCCGTCAGCGAAATTTAAGCTAGATGCATCAGATTTTCTTTAAGTAGTCAAATACGGTTACTCCGTGAATGTAAGCATTCCATTTCTCTGCGGAAACAAACTCTGATTTCTCAATTTAAATTAAGGTATCAAAGCAATATGACACATTTTGGCGAAATACAACACCCAGAATTGAAAAATAAGAAATTGAATGCCCAACGCAAAAAAAGCGATAATAGTTCGGAAACAGTTCCAGTATTTTTTTTTTATGAAATTGTGTATCATCAGTTTTAAATGAAATGCCAGACATGTTGAATGACTGGGCTGGTGATAATAGTGTTTTAATAAGTTAATTTAATTAGATACTGTTCTTTTTTGAGAGTATATTTCTTTTTACGTGGCGGGTTATTTTCATTTAGGTGTTTCTTTTTGCCAAATAGATATTTAGGAAAATATAAGAAACATTCTCAATTCATTCTGTAAAATAATTTCTATGAAATCATTCCATGATGCCGTGATATTTTATCATAAGCTGGTAGTGCGTTATAAGTACAGTATCTTACTTTTGTCATATTATAGGTTTACTTCGTAGTTTCGAATTTATTAACATTTATTCCCACATTAGTCACACTCTTGTGCATGGGAAATTCTCAATAAATTCACTGGTCGTATCACGCTTACAATTTAATGTTTATTGTCACTTTTCAAAGTATGACTTAATGAAATATTTCTTGATTAATAGTTTCTTTGAAATTTGATTACTAACAATAAATGCATTAAATTTGAAATGTGATAGTTGTATCATATTTCATATTTAAAACACAACATTTTAACAAATTCTTTTGTGGCATGCCAGGTGTATCAACGCATTTAACCAAGAGAGTTCTGCCTATTTTTTATTTGATGAATGGCATGTTAATTCTCACTAATCTGCTAGTTGAAAGTATTACTTTCATATGAGAAATTGACATGAACCGATTCAGTGTTGTATCATTCCATTAGTGAAAGAGTGTCAAATTGTAAAAGTATTCGAAGAACTGTTAACATTATTTTCTCACATTTAGCAGTTGTGGAAGCTGGATTGATTGATTACTCTCAATCTTATTGAAAGCATTACAATGGAAAATGCTTAATTATATCGTAATACATATGTTAACTTGACTTTGCTTTTGTCATTCACTGAACATCGCATTCGATTCCAATAGCATTATTTTGAATGGGTCTGTATTTCCACCCACTACATCGCTAATCTGTTAATCAATAACCACTTTTGGTGAATATCTCATTCTGGGTGCATTTATGGCGCTCACAATTTGTACCATTATGAACCAGTTAAAGTCCTTCCTGGCATATCAAATTTGATTCTACGAAGACAGTAGGTTCATTAAGAGGTAAAAATTCATTACATCCCTATATTCTAATTGTTGATTTTTTCATAAAACAGTGTAGCAATTCTTCACATCCACTATATAAGGTTATCATATTTGTAATTGGTTCCAAAAGTTAATTGATAAAAACGCAATTATCCTTCCAATTTATTGACCTTTTTTTAGGGTTCAGTCTCCACCAAACATCGTCGTGACTGGGGGCAAAAGGATATTTGTATTCGGCGGCCTCAGTATTCAGTTATGGTCAGTGGTGAGTTTATGTCAGAGCGAGCATGACATCTGTCTCTGAAGCGACTCTGACCGGACTGTCCTAGGGTTCGGATCCCTACAATAGTGGATTTTTTGAGCACTAGTTAAATTGCTAGGGTGAATTCAGCCGTTGTTTAGAGAAGAATTATTATAGCCGGTTTCTCTAATTGGGAGTTTTCCGGAGTTTCTATCAACACCAGGCGAATGCCGGAACAGTACCCTAAAAAATGGGCCACGGACCATGCGCGATCTTTCCTTCCCCTTCCTTTCCCTCTCCTCACCCCCTTATGCACTCAAACTTACATCCTCCACACTACTAAATATGACGAGAAACCAGTCAATAGCTTAGAGCTTATCTCCGCTGGAGGAGATGCCTTTAAGAGAACCTCCGCAAGCAGTCGTGTACGTCGGCCCCAGATCTCACCCTCAATCAAGGTAGGAACACCGCCACCTCCCGCGATAAATCATTAACTACTCTGACAGGACCAATGGTCATTGCAGTTCTCTTGCCCGGAAACACCAATCAATAAACAATTAGCAGGGGTGAATAATTTTCCCACCGTCACGCCGGGCTTGCCCTCCTGGGTGCAAAGCTTGGGCGGGCTCGCAACTCCTCACACCATAGCAGCAGTAGAAGACAGACGAAAAAACCACAGGCACAAAACCAAGTGAGTGCGCTGCTACTCCCCAGTCCTGTATCAAACACATTTAGAACGAAGAAGAAATAGTTTTTAGAAATACAGGTTTGCGTTTATAACATACTGAACAAATTTCTGAAATACTCGTACATTATAGTCGCGCGTAACTTGGAAACGATGCCTCGTCTTACGAGGATTTCGAGTCCCTAAGAGCACACTAGGTTTGTGAGATCAAGCGAATTTTTGTGGAGACATGGATCTGGAGAAAAAGTGTGGAGAGGACCAGTGGGGCGGTGAGGAAATGACAGGGAACAGGTTGAGGAGAAGTGGGCGAAATGTGGGAATGTCATGGAGACACGCTGTTTTAAGCGTTGATCAATTATAGAACGATTTTCCTAAGGAGCCAAAGTGACAGCAAGTGCTGGCAACATAACTGAAGGTTCTGTGGCCGTCGTGCCCCTGAGCCCATTAGAATCCCTTCCCGCATTCGTTTGTTTGCAGTTGGCTAACTTGTAAATGGCTGCGGCGCTTCCTTTTGTGATGTCCTCGTCCGACGAAAATATAGAGCGCTTTGAGAAATAATTGAAATTAGGAAGTGCAGTGTTATGTGCTCTTCTGTAAAAATTCTTTTTTTCTATTAACAGTACATTGAATTTACTTTTTGTGTGATAAATATTACGTTTATTTTAAAACCGAGTTGCGTATTGGTTCATGTGTTTCCATCTATTGTGCTGTTGTGTAGCGAGCTGTGATTGAGTTTTCTTTTTACATTCGTGGCAGTTTTCTTTTACTGCTTGTGAGAGCAGGTAAAGAGATTTTCCACATACGTAATTAAATTTAAATATTTCCCGGACTCGTGTACATGCATATACCTCAGCAAAACGCTTAGACTTCTGCATGGGGATGTTTTCACAGAAGCCATAACCTAATACTTTACGAAGAGGCGTGGCTGAACATCTGTCGGCGGAGGGATACTTCTCTGAATTACATGTGATGTTCACTTGTTACGCGAACTGTCACTTTGGCTCATCCTTAGAAAAATCCTTCTCCAATGGTCCGTCTAGATGCCCTTTGACCGTCGTCTCGTCGCGAGGGCACGGCGTTGGGGGCTTCATATTGGGCCGGGCAGCCAACCCGCGCCGCACACTGGTTGAATCGGACCAAAACGCAAGCGCCAGCTGGCAGAATTTCAAAGTGTGCATTCGGAATTTTCATTTTAACTCGCAAATCTCGTTCGGGAGACATTGGAGCACTTCAGCTCCTGAACGTTATTTCAATCATCGACCTCGCGATCTCGTTAAGTTACCGTTGCTCGAAACACTCGAATTCATTGATTCCTGACGACTATATTTGTGAAATTAAAAAGAGTATTTTTTTGTGGATTCTTGTCGTATTTCCGAACAGAAGACTCTTTTGAATAAAAGTTAAGTGCATTCTTCAGAAAAAGTGTCTAATAATTTTACATATAACACGGGTGAACTCTAACCTGTGTAGCGTAACAATGTTAGTTATTTATATTGTGGATTATATTTTTTGTCCTGCGTATTCCTGCCTTAATCAATTTTTAATTTATCAAGTAAAATGCCTTAACCATAATATCATACATTTAGCTATATATATATATATATATATATATATATATATATATATATATATATATATATATATATATATATATATATATATATATATTGAGACGAGCTCTGATATGAACCCCAGCGAGGAAGCAGAACCCCAGGCAAAAACGCCCAAGATAAATCGCGGGTGTTTACCACTTCGAATGTGGCGCGTTGGTACGTCATCGTCTGACGTCAGCCGCGGCGGAAGTCGGACGTAACGAGTGGTCGCCAATGATTTCTCGGGGCGATAAGCGCTGGAAAATTAAATCCTGCGATTGGCCCGTTGATAGAAAAACGAGGGAACAGTCTCCGAGGGGGGGGGAAGGGGTTCCCGGGAAACCGGACAGTCGGAGAAAGGCCGCCGGAGAGTTTGATAAAAATCGCAGAACATTCTGAGACAAACCGCCGAACAGTCTGATAGAGATCGCCGAAGGGTCGAGTATACGATCATTACGTCGCAACTACGCCGCATCACCAAAGCGGAAGGCTGAGGCGACATTCCTGGTGCAACACAGCCGAAGAAGCAAGTTTGTTGGGAACGGAAGACGGGCGTAGAGGCACGGCCGTTCTACGGGACGACCGGAGAAAATTGTACTACTTCACGGGCGAACGGAGGCAGCATCAAGCGAGCCAAGGAGCAGCGCGGACCGGCGAGCGTATAGCGCAACGAGCTGGGCGAGGCCGAGCGTCACCGCGGCGCGAGCAGCCGTTCGTAGCGATAAGCAGCCGAGGTCGGTCACTGCGTTGGCCGAGGTCCAGGTTACGTGTTCCCCAATCGCCGAAGCGTGAGTACCCGTGCGACATTCAGACCGCGAGGTCGTAATATTTCCAAAGGTGTGATTAAAAAGGTATAACTAGGAAGTATTCTTGCCGAACGCTTAACACGGGAATTCAGTTCGATCCAACATAATGGAACGAACAGACTGAAAGAACATTTTAGTGCCAAGATCAGTAGGTTTGCATAAACAATTAAATTGCCCGAGTATTGTAATTAGCGGGCAAGATATGATTTTTGAGTATTTAAGGTAGGGAGGTCATTGTTTATTTGCACAAGATGGAGCAAGAACGTTAATCCAAACTTAGGATTATAATTATAATAGAAATAGGATTGCAATTTGTTTATTATAATCTAGTGTGTAAGTGTATGTGCCTCTGGAAAAAGTTTAAGAATACATGCCTAAGTTTACCAGAGCCATCCAAGTGTTTCATTAGAATTCGATCCGCCCTGTATTCTATCCATTGCAAGCTACCCCTTATTTGCCTCTCACAGGCAAGACAAACGAACAACCTGACAGGCCTGGCGTCGGAGCGACAGTAGGCTGCCGCACGGCGCTGGTAACGCCCGAGCGGTGCTTCACCCTCAGGGCTAACGACCCCTGATCAAAGACCAGGTTGCATTGTGTGCGGCGCGCCGGAGGCCAGTCCACGGCGTGTGTGTTCCGTCACAATATATATACATATATATATACATATATATATATACATATATATATACATATATATATTCCTTCTTATAATTACTTTTAATGAAAATAAGTTATATAAATCTTTGAATCATAACAAAATTAACCGAGACCGCGAAGACTATTACTTATCCATATTTCTACACTTCATTATTTTTATAGATTAAAATTAGCTATTTCAAACCCGCCATTTTGAATTTAGGTACATTCTGATATTCAAGTCAGTGATCTCCAGAACCCCAGCAATACATCATTTTTGTAAATTTTTTATTTGTTTTTAAATGAATAAATACGCCATTTGAAACCATTTCAATTTTGAAGGCATTTGCAAAGTATTCTGCATTCGACCTCAAAACCGCGATTACCATTTTTGCTGCAATCACTCATTTTACGCCTGTTGGAGGTTTTTGAGCCCGATTGAACCAGTGTGCTTGCCCGATGCAGAAACCAGGAAGACCCTGCAGTAGCCGCCGTCCACTTCGGGGTCGACCTTTGCAGAAACCACACCGCCGGCGTATATCGTAGTGCAGACATTAATCAGTCACAAGTAGTTTACGCTGTACTGCACAGATCAGGCGTCGCACTTACGTTATTCTTCGACTATTAATTGCTCTACGACGACTATGCTTTGTACTTTTATTTTCCTGGTCATTGTGACCCGTGGCTATAAAAAAAGATTTTATCTTATTTTATTTATTTATTATGTCATTCAACTCCTTTGTCATTAGCGACCACAGTTATATCAACAAAAATTCCAGACCATAAAAATAATATTCTTTTTACATAAACGAGGATTATTTATATAAACTTAAAAGTACAGTTTATATGTCAATATTAAACTTATTTTGCCCTTGCTCAATAAGAGTTTAAATCATACATAACATACTTTTAGATCGACAAGGATTGATTTTAACATAATAACAAAAAATTTGGATTAAACATATGAACAGTATTAAATCGATTATTCCCTTACATCAACAAAACTTTACATAACATATTTTACATAACATATACCTACATAACATATTTTCGCATAAGCAAAGATTGGTTTTAATATATTCACAAAATTTTGGTTTAAACATATCAATAGTATTAAACAATTTCACCCTTGTATCAAGGGGAGAGTCATTTAAACATTTCAACACATTCGTTTTAGGCAAATTACGAAATATTTTTGTTAAACGTATATTACAATTACATCAACAAATACTGATTACGAGGCGTTTTAGGTAAGGCTTTCTTGAGTAGAAACAGTTGCAGTTCCACTGAGTAGTATCTATTACCAGCGCAAAACTACTAACTTATTTGGAAGAGAGTTGGGTCAAGTCACTGTTTATTGTAGTTTTTCAATTTTTTTTTAAATTAAACGTGAAAATTCATTCTTTACAGATTTTTCAGGAGTGTAGGACGAATTTCTCTTAACATTCTGTGTACGTCAGGCTGATCAGTAATGAATGTTTTCACAACTTCAGCTATGTTGTTAACTCCTTTAGTTTTGTCTAGTAAATTCATTAATTGATTTAAGGAGTGGGGTTAGTGTTTCCATGTAATTTTATTACTTCCGTGGTAGCCATACCTTGTAAATCTTCGTTATTGTCAGATTTTATTTTAATCTTCTTAGGTTGACTCCCGGAAGCGAATTTGTTTTGTTTTTTTTTACTAGTTTTTCCTATATAAGTCTTTTTCCGGTAGCTCTGCATCGGATACTTCGGAGTAGTTGTCAATTGTTTCCTTATTGCTCTCAGATGGATGGACAAATGACGCGGTTGAAGAGCGAGAGGTCGTCAGCGGTCGTTTCATTCTATACTAGGCTGCGATTTTCCCAATGCCACATGTGACATTTCTTCGGCTGTTACGGTTCCATCCAATCGGGACCTTATATGTCACTACAGTTACATCGCAATGGTGGCGTTCAACCTTCCGATTGGATGATACCGAAACAGCTGATTTACTTCACAGGCAACTGTGAATAAATCGCAGTATAGCCGCGGAACTGAAGATCGCAACAACTTAGATGTCTGCTGTGGCTGCAGGTGTTGGATCTGTGGAGAGTGGTGTGTGAAGTTTGGGTGTGAAGAGATAGGGGAGGGGAACGGAACGTTGAAGGGGAGGAAGAAGTGCCGGATCACGGGCTGAAGGAGTAACTTCTGTGGTGAGGGGCGGTGAACCTTGGACAGGTGCAATTGTCTGTTCAACAGTCTGTTCTTTCTCAACGTTAAACGGTATTTGTTCTTGTCCAAGGAATGAACTGTGTTCCATAGAGAAGTTGTTGGCCAAGTATCCATGTTGTTTCCAGCGAACACACAAACGCATTAATTTAGTTTCTAATACATTGTAGGGTATTCTAGGGCACACATTCGACAAAATAATTCTCTTGTTTCAAGACATTAATGGCCTGATAGAGAATCCCTGATCTGACACTGTAATTGACTTACATTCAGTAAGTAGTTTATCTGGTATCACTTTACTTGTAAGGTATATGGACAGTCTGTTATTTTATATTTTCCATGCAAGTTTGATTTGTGATGGAACTATGATTGTAGCCATTGCTTGAATGAAATTAACAATTGAAGCAGAATTTGCTTAATCGATAACTATAGCAGTATCTTTTTAGAGAACATAGTATTTCCCTCTTCCCTAATTTTTCCATTTCCATATTAAGTCTGTAATATATATTTTTCTTCAAGACCCTTGTATTCTCCGTCACTTGTTCTATGTTTCCTTGTGATTGTTAACAATACAATACACCCTTGTCAATACATATTATTTTTATTTAACGTTATTAGTAAGCAGAGAGCAGCACCCGTGTAATTCACTCGCGTAGAATTTCACGTAATTAATTTCATTTCACAAACATTTGCAGATTCTACAGGCTCTGAACATATGAGGTAGAAATGAGAAGCGTCGAACAGCAAAAATGTAATAGTATATTTAGAAAGATCTCATCCTGTAGATTTCAATGTGAGAAACGTTTCTTTGAGGCCAAAGGCCTGAAAACTTAAGTTCTTACGGCCCTAAAACGCTTCACTTAGAATTTATTTAATGATATAGGTTCAAAAATGCGGCCAAGTCTTGCGGGTTGCAATTCACATGAGACTTCATTTATAAAGATTGGTTGGATGTGAGAGCCGCAAAAGTTATGTAGACTACTGAAATAATATAAAAAATGATAATCAAAATCTGGTAGAGCTATTTAAATTGTAGTGTCACGTTGGCGGCCGTAAGTGGGAGGAGGAGCGGAAGTATTGCATACCTGCGGGCTGAATGGATTGGCGCCCCGGCGTTGGGATAGACCAAGTGGACGCCAGCTTGACCTGGAAGGTCACGTGGTAGACGCGAGCCTCCCTCCTACACCAAGAACGGTCACGTGACGGCTACACTCTAGGTATAAAATCGAGCCGACGAGCTCACACGTTTTTTTTTCTGGAAACCTCGCGCGATGCGCAAAACTTTACACCCAGGCTGGAGCGTGTCGTGCCTATGACACGGGTGACGAGGTCATGGTAGTGGCGCGGGAGAAGCGTCAGTGGAGGCGGGGCCTCCCTAGCTATGTGGGGTATCTACAGGGAAATACTCAAAAGTGTGTAGTTTCGGAGCAGAATTTATTTATTGTACATACGTGTAAATAAACTTGTACATACTGGTAAATGTCTGTGTGTTTTTCTCCATGACGCCACAAAATGAATAAAAATGCATTAAGTAGTAAATTGGTTTTTTAAAAAATGTTCATCCACTTTCAGTGAAATTTGTTTCCGTTTTACAGTTATTTTTGAAAAATAATGAGTGTTAACATTTTGCTTTGAGAGGAAGAAAAGGATATCGAAGATGTTTATACATATCTCAGGTAAACAGAAACTTCTCTCTTCTTTGTAGAGTCACCTCTACAAACTTCATTACTCTCCCAGTAAATTTCTATAAAAAAGAGCCAACATTGTTCTTTACATAATGGAAAAATGATTTTAAAAATATAGCTTAAATTATGCTCAACAAAATACTTCGTCTTTTAGTGAAAACTCAATCAAAACCAATTTTTCCGTTTCCGAGATTAGTCTGCACAGATAGACACACATAAAAAGTAGGAAAACAATTTGATTGGTTTTCGTCTCATGTAAATAAACTGACGCAATTTTTTTTAATGTTAGTTATTTTAGTTTTAAAATCCCAAATATACACTTTAGTTTCTTTATGTAGATTATCCCACTCGTGAAATTGAAATCAATAATGGTTAACTATACTTACAAAACGCCCTAACCATGGCGGTGTATCTCAAAACGTTTATCGCTTTCTTTATTCAATTTTTCTTACAGCTACTGGTCAATCATAAACTGTGATTTATCTGTCTTAAGAGTCGGTATACATCAATTGCTATGTCGATATCCAATAAACACTGTATTTACTGTAACCTAACCTCTTTAATTTAAAATAGATTTCAGTTATTTTCAACATAAGGTGCATTCTGGAATTCTGTTGGACATAATTTCATTCGTGGAATAGTCCTTTTAAATTCCATTCGTGCTTTGGAAATTCTCGGATAAATCTCCCCCTGGCTACGCGAATCGGAGATTTTACGACAATTTCCCAAACACTCGTGGCATTACCTATGATAACAAGATATCAAAGAATCTTCCTTTCTCATCTGGAACATGTGTTCTGCAGACTGACGACTGAAAATTGCCCCCGAAACCATATTTCGTACTGATCGAAAACCCGAATCCACAGTTTCATCTCTCAAATCTCCAAGTGCAGTCGCGACAACCGCATATTCATCTCAGTGGACGTGTGCCGAACCGGGCTCTCCGCGTTTCAATTCAATAGTCTGAGGATTTCATTTCCTGCGCCTCATCTGAAAGAAGTCCATCGCCCGCTCGCCCTGGCGCGCGCTTTGTCAATTGAAGGAGAGCTCGCGCGAAGCCTCGCTGATAACGTACTTTCTACTTTCAAAGAAGCGCCGCGCCGCGCCGCGGACCCCTATGAATTGGAACATGTTGCGGAGGCGGTTTGCGGGGAAAGAACCGCCACAAAGGAGCGTGGACTGCCTAAGAGGGAGCGAGTGGATTTCGGGTCTGAAATATTCGTAGCGTGTGAATCGGAATGTGCACCTAAACGCGAAGGAAATGATAAACAAGAACGTCCAGAAATAAACCTTGATCGCGAATAATGGAAATGTATCGTCAGAAATTTTTACAAATTAAAGTTACTTTTTAAAGAGTGTATGCGTTTGTATGATGTGCGAATACAGAATATTAAGATTATGATATTGTTTTCAAATTATTGTCTTCTTTGTTACTTCTTTAGGTTTATATCTTAAGGCAGGTATGTCAAGGTCGCGGGCGAGGTAACAAGCTTACGAGAGCTCGCGGACTGTGCGTCCAGAGAAATTGGCGCGAAATTTAAAAGTAAGGGTTGTACAAATTCCACTGGAGTGGCGGTGCGTCACTGAATACTGGGCATATGACCATCTTTGGCAGAAGTTACATGACAGTTATTGTAACAAATTTAGCTATATTAATTTCCATTTTATCTTTAAAGCAAATAAATTACCCATTAAAATGAAATAACGCATCAGTCCGATTTCAAAATATCAATTGAGAGTAAAACATAAAACAACTGAATCAAAAGAATCTGTAATCCTGTTCACTTAAGAGTGATATAAAAGCATCAACTTTCTACGTTCAGGTTAGAAGGTTTAACAGACAAATTTTTTTTTCTGTTAAAAGCGCTGTCCGTCCGTAAGCAAGTATTGTTAACTCATAATTGTTAATTTATTTCACATTATTGGTAAATAACTGAATGATTTAATAACACAACACAAAACGAAAACAAGGAAAGAAATCTCCATTCAAACATATTTTTGTCACCAAGCAGAGATGTTCATTTAAGGGAAAATTTAGTAAGAAAATAAATAATAGTAATAAGTAGTGAAGGATATAAACATAATACAATACTCGGTTATCTGGCAGAAAGAAATTGGCAAACATATTTTCGTTTGATGCCACTATTCACCGCCTCGCGCCGCTTGAACTTGTGCTTGTAGACCCCTTTCTAGATTTTAAGGAGAAATGAGTGTGGCGTCAGAAGAAGTTGTCCATGCCCGTAGGAGCGCTGGACTGTCAAGGTGAGCAAGTAGCTCGTGCGGGCGCGGTTTGATATGCCTGCCTAATGTTACTTGTCACTTCTTAAGGTAGCTAACGAAGCCTTGCGCTTCATCTACAGAAATTTGATTTTACATACTACCTGATTCGTAAAGAGAATACAAAACGTACTACCTGGGCTAAATCAATTGTGTCATTACTTCATTTGTCTTATTTCCTCTCTTTCTTCGTATTTCTTCTTCTCTATTCCTTCTCCATTTTTTTTAACTTTTTTATCATATGTTATATTATTCTTGAGTTTTAAATACAAAAGCAAAACACCAGTAATGTTGTCCCCAGGTAATTTTTACTGACGTGTTGGGTTTATTATTTTCAGGAACTTGCCAATTTCTGCTGTACTAAATGTGTACTGCTGCAATATTTACATGCCAACGTCTCTGCAATGAGCAATTTTACTATCGTTTCCCGTGTATATAACAAAATATTTTATTATCTAAAATAATAAAATTGTTTTTAGTGAAAGTAAAGTGATACAGCGCTGATAGGAACGTAGTTGTTCAGTATAAAGTGTATGGATGTGTGATAATCGAACGCATTATTACGCGTAAAAAAGCGAATACTTGCAGGTAGCTTTCCAACTTTAATCCACTCATCCCGCACAGAAATCACTTTATTGCCCCATCCATCGCGCATAAGCGTATTGAAGCCACTCCGTAAATAACGAGTCCAGAAGCACAACAGAAAGGCGCTAAATGGGAAACCTATTCAAACATTTTCCAAACAATGAGAAAATATAACACACACGTAGAGGAAAAAACGCAGTATGGCTATTAAACCTTGGGCGTATCCCCTGGCTACCGTCCTCTGCTTGAATGCATGCTCTCGCTCCCTTTTCGTGGAACAACGCATCTGCTTCGGACAATCAGAGCGCGGCAATCTAAAGCCCTTGGGCTGAAATCGATAAAGTAATACTGCGAAAATCCGGTGGAAACTTCAGTCGGCGACGTCGGCACATTCTCGATTGTCGACCATTTGCCTAGCCGTGGTAGACGTGAGAGTATTCAGCCCGGGGATTGACAGTGTTAGGAGACAAAAGTGGTGGTTGGAGGAGGATAAACTCACGAAAGAAATCCAGCAAGCGCAAAAGTGCTCATCATCAATAGCAGTGTCAGAGAGAATAAGAAGTAGAGAGTGAATAAATGAGAATGGCCATAATTTGTGGGAGAGGGAAGGATAATGGAATATATATGTAAAATTCCAGAATCTTGATTCAGATTTTCTCTCTCTCTCCATTTTAATTCACGTTTGAATTGTTTTTTCACATTCTAAATGTTTTATTGTTATTAATAATTTCCAATATATGGACAAACATATGGGAAATATAGCAGAATCTGGTCAGGAGAGAGGTATCAGTGGTGTCTCAGGAAAGCCAGAAAAATAAAAAGTACTGGTAAGGCGAGAAAGTAAAAACATGAATCATTTTCGATTTTCACACAAAAATGTAAATAGTTTATTACGTAAATCCGAAATGTATTGTACGAGTGTATGATATTGCGTCTATATTCCAGTAATCAGTGCGGCACTTCTCACGACAAAGATGACGCCTAGGAACGAGGAAGAAAGAAGGGTCAGTATCCACGTGTGTCGTTTCATGTCAGCCAATTTTTGGTACTCCGGGGCTCCATTTCTCAAATAGTTGACAGTAACGTGTTTGTAGCTGCAGGACAAAAATATGTTTTTATTGGTAACTATGTAGAATTTCAAGCAAGGGTTTCACTGTGACTAATGGTGGAAGAAATGAGGCATTCGAATGATAGCACACATTTTTGTCGAAATCGATAATATGTACTAATACAGAGGGATGAATATGACATATGTACAGGATGTCTCAGAATAAATATTACTATATTTCAGGACTTGTTTCGGGTCGAAGATGCTCTTTTTCGTCGTTTCCTATACTTTCTTGTAATTAAGTTACGAATGTGGCATTTCTTCTGATTCGTAGGCAACACTTTATTCCTTGGAATTTGGCATGTCTCGTTCTGACGCATTCCATGCACTGGTCCATCTCCTGTGAAAAATGAGTCTCTTAAATAATTGGAGACATATGTCACATATGTAACTTCGTGGTATATAATTTCCTACCCAATGATCAATTTCGATTGCGCTACATGCCAAAGTTTGTAAAGTTTAGTTTGCAGCATCACATTGTATCTCCTTACGAAATGTAAAATGTCAGTTATCTTGTACAAGGATGTAGAATAACAATCAAAAATGATGTTAGAAATAAACTAATTCAACCAAGGCAACGATGAAAAACTATGAAGACAGAGGATGAACAAGAGATATGAATATGAAAATACACATGATGTTCAGGGGAAGTACCAGAAAACCAAGATGAAAATACAACAGAGACGAAACTTTAAGAGTGGGAGAGAAGTTGAAGGAGATATGCTAAAGAACGGAGAATGGAAGATCCACAAAGAGGCCAAGAAAAATACGAATTGGTTACAAATGGAGAGAAACAGCAAATACGCCCTCGGTAAATAATGGTATCTTCTATTTTGGATTGGCACGATTAGTGCATTCACATATAAATAAGTAAATTTTCACACATAGTGTAAAATGGCCCGGTGAGTAGACACTACGGAAAGGAGTTTACCATCACACACGGAGTGCACCGGCAATTGATGAATGACAGGGCACACATGCTAAATTTGTTTAATGGGCGCCAAGCGTGCATCTTACCTACCATCCTGATGCGGCATTGAGAACCTCAGGGTTTGGGTGCTCTGGGTCGAAGAGATGCGTTCAGTCTACTCGTTACTCTAATAACACACAGAGACGCAATTTTAAGGTCTAACCCGTCTTAAGTGGTGGTTACCCGTTTATTGACAAATAGAGAGTTCTTAAATACACTTTGTAATTTATTAGATTCTTAAAAATTTCCAGTCCAAAACTGTTATTTAAATTAAATGGAGATGGGCAAATGCACAGAAAGAATGATGGCGATAATCACATTACCTCACTTCGGTGGGATTGTACGCCCGCGGGCCTTTACCGGTCAATTTCAGCAGGATGCTCCAGCGAAGTGCGGTTGAAGTGGCCCCCTACTCATCAGGAATGGATCTCGTACTCCCGTCGACTGTTCGGGAAATCAACAGCCGTCCGCGACCAAGCTCGAAGTGATGAACTCGACGTAGTTATGCAACGACGGGCCGTCACTCGCCACCTCGTCTGCGTTCACTCACCCTTTTAATTACTTTTAGGGTGACAGTCCGACTGATCCACCACACGGAATTAATTCCGATCGAGTGAAGATGGGTAGTCTGATCGCTTAGGTCGGCAGGTACTGGTCAGTCACACGCCGGTAGATATTTGACTCCACCATAAGTTGCCTAAGTCTAATATTATAAAGTCCTCCTTCCTCGTGTCACTAGCTCAAATCTCCACAAGTCTCTGCTCTCACAAATAAGTTTCTCGCACGAGTCCCGCACAAGTCCCCTGTAACCAGTCTCTTTTCTAAAACCTCTGTTGCTCCCTCGCTTTCTTTTCCCCACCCCATTTGAAAATTTTTGTGCTGTCAAGTGCGTGTTGCTTTGCCTCTGGTTGGTTCGATCATCAGACTTCTGGAACCTTCCACTAATCTTTTCCGTCGATTGGCTCTAGGCAATCCCTTCCCTTAGCGACCTACATTGCTACGTTTTTAATTGGTCGCCTGTGTGGGACTATGAGCACGTGGTGATATCAGAGAATGCGAGACAGTGCCCGCTGTTAGTCGTCTGCTGATTATTTTACGGTGTGCCCTTAAGGATTAACAGGCGAACTGCCACCGACTTCCCTACTGCAACTGTTCCGGTACTCAATCCGACGATCTGCGGTGACTAAGGATGAGGCGGAGAGATGGAAGGGCACCTCCCGTCTCGAAGAAGCGGCTCGCGGAGGACGCCCGGGAAGTCTTTGTACGCGCGCGAGACCTTTGTGCGTGCAGGCGATGCGTGGACACGTGGGCACGACGAAATGTTCGGGAGGAGCGCCTGCGCCGGGTAGTAAATTAGCGTGACAGAGGGGTCGCATGTGCGACTTGTCGCAATAGTTTAGTTTAATCAGTTCATAAAAGCCTCATTTGCAAACAGCCACCGCGCGGCTCGCTGAGCAATGTCACAGAACAATATTTGTGACTCTCGGTTCTGAAGTCTCAGCTCCCCATTCGTTTTGCGATTGTCCGCGACCGCCTTCGGTTATTGCTGCGCATGGTGGGTTGCTTTTAGTGTTGGTAAACTGCTAAGGTCATCGATTCCGTAAGTGTAATGCAGGTTTTCTCATCGGGAGGGAGGGTGATCATCCCCTCCTCGATGGCGAGATCAGGCGACCAAGTACACGTCCACTTGCAGAGTCGACCTAGTTGTGTAGGGAGTGTAGTAAGTCCTGCCACAATCGGGAGTGGGAACCCTAGGCCGTCCCGGCCAGAAGCATTGCAGGGACGCCAGTTGATGCTCTAAGCTGATTCGCACGGCGGGCAGAGAGAAACCTGCTAGCAGCTCGTAGTCCCGTCAGCGGGGCAGCGGGGGCGACGGTAGTAGTGGCGGCAGTGGAGGCAGTGGTGGCAGTGGCGGCAGTGGTGGCAGTGGTGGCAATGGTGGCAATGGTGGCAGTGGTGGCAGTGGCGGCAGTGGTGGCAGTGGTGGCAGTGGTGGCAGTGGTGACAGTGGCGGCAGTGGTGACAGTGGCGGCTGGGTGACGGCTTGGTAAAGGACGACGACAACCACCCGGTCGTGTGCCGGAGGCGAGAGCCGTATTGGTCGGATAATGTCTGCGTTCTTAAATTGAGGCGGCTTTACCAAGACTCTCAATAGGACGCAGCAAAACGATATCTGCAAACACCGTGCACACCGTACCACGTCCAAGACAATATTCTAAGCACAACCGTGTGGGCGTCGCGTTGCCAAGATTCTGTACACAGTATCACGCCTATTAGCTCGCGCACTCGTCGGCCAACACAAGCGCAACAGTGGCCGCAACTGCCGCGTTCTGCTGGAGAGCAGACTGTTTGAAGTGGAATTTAGAATAAAAGAGATTTGCTCCACCTGTGGAGGTTCCCGCAAGAGCTATCTCTCCTATTCCTACACAGACGATGTACCATGTTAATGAAAATGCTGTTGGCTGTCAGGGTGACGACTTCTCTTGATGTACCATGTTATTCGTTCAATTTGAACGAATGGTAACGAATTGGGTTTTTGTTTTGTCCAAACACATTTCGGTGCCCGCTCGTTGAAACCGTTAGTGAAAGTGCAAGGATAGGCTCGCACTTCCCAAAAATTAAAATTTTGTTCTTATTTGATTCGAAGAAATATCTAGGTCAGTGCTTGCCGACTCAATGCTCTGTGACGTCACAGAAATCTACTCTCCTGCACCGAACCGAGTCACGGAGGAAAGGAAGTGCCCGGCGGGGCGGCGAGAGCACAGTGTTCCAATGATGGTATGGAAGTGGGGGGAAAAGGTTCACTTGAAAAATCGATAATTACGTTTTTTAATGGTAATTATTATTTATAATGTTTGTAGAAGAACAATATATAAACTTAAATAATAAATCATAGATTATTACTAACTCAAAGAAATATCCGACTCTATCATAACCAGTACTATACTACCAGTATTTCCATTCTTTACATAACATTTTTTGAGTCAGGTTTAACATTTTGGGATAATAATATTGTAAACAATGTTACATAATATAAAGAATTTAGTTCGTACTGAAACAATAATTCACGTTAACAAAAAGATATCTTGGAAGGGTCACATGGGAGAATTTGGACCCCAAGTTTGATTATTTCATGTTCAATTTTGTTTGAAAATGTAAATTGTTGATTTTCATTACCTTTCCCATAATCTTTTATATGCCAAAATTGCCGTATAGTTATCTCACGATTGTAGGCTATCTGTAAATTCTCAGAATGTCAGAATTTTTATTTCTCGGGTTTCTGTGGGT
This sequence comes from Teleogryllus occipitalis, assembly GCA_011170035.1. Classification (NCBI taxonomy): domain Eukaryota; kingdom Metazoa; phylum Arthropoda; class Insecta; order Orthoptera; family Gryllidae; genus Teleogryllus; species Teleogryllus occipitalis. The sequence continues at coordinate 142,953 of BLKR01003028.1, read as the reverse complement.
AGCAATGCCCCTGCGTAATGCCTCTGAAGGTTGAATTTTATAACATACGTCAGTTTTTTCGGACACACTAAACACTTCGTCATTGTTCCAGTATCTACAAAAAGAAAAAATTCTTTCCAAATCGAAAAAAAATTAACGGGCACAGATTTATTCATGTTACCTGAAACTCCGGCAATGGCCCACTGCCAAAGCATTCGTCACCGGCAACTGCCGACTGCCGACTGCCGACTTACCCTCCCTCCCTCCCTCCCCCCTTTGCTCATACTGCTTCTCTGGGTGCCTCTACTCACGCCGGGAAAGCTGGCCTCACGTTGTTTTTCTCTTTCTCGCCTTACGAAGAAGAGGAAGTTAAGTGCACCGAAAAACGGTGAATTTGCGGCAGAAAAAACGTTTTTGTCGGGCTCTGGCAACAAAAAAATGGATAAGTTATGTTGCTAAATTTAGAAAAAATTCTCTAACACGTGGTGTAGCCAGAATCCATGTTTAGGTGGTTCTTGATACCGAACTAGAGGTTCTATATCATTCTCGTAGTAAAGTTTTCTAATTTCCTTTGGGTGGCCTGGTATTGTACGGTTTTCCCCCTCCTTGTCAGCTATAGCCTATAGCCACCCAAATTACATTTTTATTTTTGAAATTTTATCAACATTTCGGTTTCCAAATATTAGAACCGAAATATTATTTTAAGAATATTAAAGACGGCTAAAAGCTTGTCCTAAATAGCAATTTTCATTTAAAAAATTTGGAGTCGTCTTTAAGGAAATGGCGTTAAGCATTACTATATAGGCGAAATTTGAAGCTCTTTTCACAGGAATCTATTGAGTTTTCGAAAACCTTCATTTGAAGTAATCTGAAGAACTTACCCTCATAAACTGTGGTTACGGGGCGAGAAAAGATGTCGCAACGCTTTTCCACTCAAATATATATCAAAGTTAATTTCTCAGTCAAAATATGATAAACTGATGCATTAAAGTACAAGTGAATTAATAAATTCAACTTCTTAAATACCGTTCAATTTTAAATTCCTTTCTTGCTGGAAGATGTATCCCAAATTCCGGTTTCTGTTGTATTTCTTTGTTTTTTCACGGCATATGGATTAATTTAACTCAACGATTAATCATATTCATTCGGCAAATATTTTCTATTATAGTCGATTGAAATAACAAAGAGCATTCTTTACACGCACATTGTCCAGAGCACGTAACCACTGCGTCCGCAAAGCACTAGAAAGATCGAAGCAAAAACAAAAAAATGTAATTTGTACCCAGATTACGATCGTATTTGATATAGCCTTTTCCGACAGCAGCAAGCAGCAATTTTGATAGTAGTTCGTCCATGTTTACCAGGACAAATTAACTAAAAGAAAATTATAGAAATTAAGTTTTTACTCAGACGAATTTATGCTTCAACATTTGCCGCCACGACCCCCAAAATCACGGTCCCACATTGCTGAAACTCATCCAGCTCTTTTATCCCCTCCACATTTTCACAACGCACGTCATCAGTCGGATTACAACGACAGGAGCGAAGCAGCAAACAAAAATACGTGATTTGCGCTGGATTACGGGTGCTTTCTACGGCCCCTGTCAGCCTCCCTTCAGCTCGTCGGACGGGCAGCTCATTGGCGCGGAGAAGGCGCCGCTATTTATAGAAGTTAATTAGCATCGCCGCCCCCGCCGCCCGCGCCTCGTCCGGCAGGGCGCGACGAAATCGTAGACGCGATCGCGCGTTCTTCCAATAACTCGCGCTTTGATCAGTGGCCGCGTGCGCCGCCGGCCTCGCCCCGCCCCGCCCCGCCCCGCCCCGCATTCGCTGTCTTGGGAGGGGGCGATCGAACGTGGAAGCTCTCTCGAGCTAATAGAGTCCCCGCCGCTTCCAGCTTATTCCTTCCGCACAAATTGATTTAACTCTGTTCCGTTGAGGAAGCGTCCTGGCCACAGTGTGTGTGTGTGTGTGTGTGTGTGTGTGTGTGTGTGTATGTGTGTGGGAGCGTTAGGAGGGGGTGATTTCAAAGCAAGGAAATACTTTGGGCACAATTGTTTTATAGTTCTCGATGCTAGAAGAGCTTGCCAAAAAGGATAATACGTAGAGAGCGCATTAATTTCTAAAGAAAGCAAATGCTTTGAGCACGATGAGTTACAAGTTCTAATAGCTGGTTCTAAATGAACTTATGAAAGATGATCTCAGTGATGACAAGAGAATTCAAAACTAGTTCTACTGAAATGAGAGACCACCAGCGTTTCTCTTTCTCAATATTACAAAATACAATCAATGAACTATCGCTGTTGCGCCGATCTTATGGAGGCTGCTTTGGAAAGTTGATCGCACGTGAATGTTACGCGCCCTCCATCGGTAGCCAAAGGAAGTTACGCCCCGGCCTCCCCTACATTCTACCCATGCATTCTACACGGCCTATCCATGCATTCTACCGGGAGCGGTAGCTCAGTGCATCAACTGATGTCACTGCAGCGCCTCTGACCGGGAGGTCCTAGGTTCCCAATCCTCACGGCGGCAGGATTTTCGACACGCTTTTCAGCTAGGTCGAATTCAGTCGCGGTCTGGAGGAGAATTCTAGCGGCCGGCTGCTCTGATCGGTAGTTTTCCGTGGTTTCGCCGATCAACACCAGGCGAATGCCGGAGCAGTACCCTACCAAACAGGCCACGGACCGCGCGCGATCTGTCCTTCCTCTTCCTTGTACTACCCTCTCCCCTTACACACACACTTACACTAACATGCACTACACAACCACATATTTCGGGAGGCCGGGTGGGAGCTTAGAGCTTGTCCCGGCTGGAGCGCTGCCCCGCTGGTGGGAGAGTCCTGGTTAGGGGGAAACCTCACTAGCCGACGGTAGGTCGGCGCCGGATCTCGCCATCCAGCGGGGGAAGATCACCGCGCATCTCCCGAGAAAAAAACATGCACTACACTATCGGGACTAATGACCAAAGCAGTTGACGTGCCCGGAAACTTGTTTGCTGGAATTTTTATTAATTATTGTGAATATTAAACAAAAGAATTTTGAAACAGTTATGAAATTTTGGGTAAAAACAATAAGAATGTTTTTCATTTTAGTTCTTAGCCGTAATCACGAACTTAAGGGAATGTTGCTCATAGCAAGGAGAATTTAAAGGAACAATTAATTTCTCTTCTTTTCTTTTAATTATGAGATTAATGCTTATTACTAGGAGTATGATAAGAATTTTGAATGTACGAAAATAATCTAAAGAAATAAGTTTCTGTATTTGACTAATGTGATTTTTCTAATGTTTTGAAAAACAAGAAGTTTGTACATAATTTTAGTTTGAAGTTAGTGCAAATTATGAAAGAAAACATTTGAAAAAAACGCTCCAATATTTTTCTTTAAATATTTTCACCGGGAGAACAAGGACGCTTAAAAGAAGAAAGCCCCAGGTCTCGTTTTCAGAATGAGATATTTCATAATGAGAGAAGGTATGTGCTGTTGTAACATCACTAGTTCAGAAAAGCAGACGATACTATTTGACGCTAGATTTCCGTATATTGATGGTAACAGCGGAAGAAAGGAAAGGTTTTGTAACATTATGTCATCTAGTTGTTTCGTAGCGGCATCTTTTCTCTGGTAAAATTATTTTGAGTATAAAACAAAATGTTTATTTCAATTTTATACTTTTCAAATAAATATCGGCAATACATAGTATTAAATTAATAGTAAAAAATCAATAATTGTTAAATATGAACTTTATTATGAACAGTCGCATTCCAAAAGTATGTTTTTGTATGCTAAGGTTAAGTAAATATGATGCAATAAATATTAGTTTTATTGAATTCCATTCCTGTTTTTATCTTCGAATTTATTTATTTCCCAGAGTATAGTGAGGAACGATGACAGAATAAAGTAATCTCAACTAAAAATGTCATATTTGAAGGAGCTGAATATTACGCTAATACACGTAATGTCCTTTAGTATTGCAACAATAAACGTCCTCCTTAGAACCAGTCCAAGGGAGTCACGAATCTGGATTACTGCCAATTCCAAGAAATCGCGCCCCGAGACATTGCTGCTGGAAGCGACTGCCATTTGCAAGTCGACTGTGCAGACAGAAGGCATGTCGCGACGCCGGCCTGCGAGTGCGAATTTTGCACAGTGTTTCAGGTGAAAGAGAAAACCGTAAAAGAAACAGCGTGTTCTGCGTCTTCAGGGGCATTAACTGCTTTGGTCAATATTATCTCGAATGTAGATAATGTTATAGTCAAGAGATAACGGTGTATCTCCTTTGCTGGAACATGACATTTGAAATGATGAACTCAACAAATGAAGAAAAGGGTAATTACAGTTACTTTATTCACGTTTAAAAATAAATCCTTTTTCACATAATGTGAGTCGTTCCGGAAGTGTTATGGTCACTTTTCGTTCAATTTTGCCCACTGTGCTTTCCCTTCGTAATACGTTAGCGTGCAAATTCAACGCCAGGAATCCTTTCTCGGAATATGCTTCGAATGAGCTTCTCTTCATGCTTCGCCGAGTAGAACTCGTCAAGTGTAATCGAGTTCTCTTTGCTATGGAGGACGATGTCATCAATAACCAAGTCTAAACGTCTCTGCCTCGTGGATGGAATTGCTCTTTCTCGGCAAAATCTCCCACGTGTGCTGAAATAAAAAAGAAATGCTAATTGAGTGATAATAGGTTCGAGAATACCGAAAAAGTCTTTGAAGCGATTGTCATTTAAAACGCGTCTCAGCAATGTGGTTATTATTTGGAAATGACTGTAGGGTAATTATCATTAAAGTAATTAAAACACAGTTTGCACACATTATGATAAACTAGCTTTTTATTAATAATTATCATACAATCATATACAGTTACAATCATTGTCAAATTGTGGAAATGAATTCGCTTCACTTGAAGTGTAATTGAGTGTATCTAATGTAAGCGAAACAGATATAAGCCATAATTCAACATTTAAAACACAAATTAGTGTATTTTTTAATGTTAAGCGCTATGTAAAACGTTGATATTATTGTATTTCATTGTTTAATTTATACAAATTATAGAGAGTAAATATTATACTAAGAGGTACAATATTTTCGATTGATGTACATTGAAGATGATATGTTCAGCCATCTCAGAATAAACGTGGTAGAGAGCATACAGACGTATTTCCGAAATGCGAGTTTGAAAATACAAGTGCTCTAGGTTGTAGTGGAGTTGTTATTTGGGTCTTGACGTACACATATTTTTGTTCTTTAATTTATACTGACGGCAAATGCTATTACTTAGCATTATAACAATTGACTCTTCGATTCTTACTGTATTTTTTCAAAATGTTCTTTCTTGTACCAAATACATCCAAAATGCAAGAATGACGTTTCAATAATTTTAAAATTAAAAGCGTAAAACTGAGACCTCAATACGTCATATCGTTTCGAAATTTTGTAAATTAGCGAAGACAATTAACTTCTTAATGGTATTTGTGACTACTGTTTTTTTCGAGCAAACAATTATATTCGAGATAACATCTCAACGTGTCCTTGTACTAGTACGTTGAATCTCTTTAATGGGCTGTAGATTTGCTTATCACAAATATCAACTTAAATATTTATAAAAGCCTTTTTTAATATTTCAGCATCGAATGTTCAGACAATTGAAATATCCATACCGAAGCTATTCTTTAGAAGTCACTACATTTCATTTAGCTTCCTCAAAGTTTTTATTTTTACGTACACTCTCATAACATCGGGGTGTATATCTTGCCTTTTTCAAAATTTTGAAGAAAACTGTTATTACAATTCAATTTACAATACCTTGCATACCAGTGCAAACTATATTAATTGTACGATAACGTTTCCATAATCAATATACGAATTTTCACATTTTTTGTGTAGTTGTTACGTAAATTTTGTGTACCATTTTTGTACGTTGTACCTTTGCCTCTGTCTCTAGTTAAACACTTTTTTCTTCAAGTTATGAAATATTTACATGATGAACTTCATTTCAAATTATCTTAGAACTATTACGATTGTTGATAATTAAATGTGCTTATTGTTTATGCATATGGTTAACTTGGTTTATTATACAGAGCGTTCAAAAAGTCTCTCCGCAGTCGTCGTCCCCCACTCACCATCCTTTATGCGGCAACGGCAATATCGCGAACTTAATCAGCGCAACGGCGTTCGAATGTTATTCTGAGAAGCGCGCTCACTGCAAGCCGGCAGTAGTTGAAATAAAATTACACGATCGCATTCTTTTTATCCAAGTGACGCAAACAATTTGACCACGTACAATTTGTTTGTTGTGAGTCTGATTATAACTGTTAGAATGCTGACACTAGAAGAACGTGAATTTTTAGTGGGACATGTGTTTCGAGCAAATCAGAGTACACGGATGATGTAAAATAAAAGTTCGTGTTCTGTAACCGAAAAAATTCGAAACCACTATGGCCGCCAAGATCACTAGGTCTCAATCTGATTTCTTTTTTTGGAGAACAGCTAAAGGAAATATCTACAAAACTCGTCCCAAGACCATTGAGGAATTAAAAGACTCAATATCTTTGTATGTAATGGTCATATCTCAAGAAACTTTAGAAAGAGATAATAAATGTAAAAGAGTAAAGCATTGCTTTCAAAATTCTGGTACATATATTGAACATACGATGCAATGAGATAATCATGAAAAGTAGAAAACATACTATTTATTTCAAATGCTTTCTATTTTAGCGTAAATTTTTCCTCCACTGCATTTCAAGTTTCACATCACACTCCTTTGTTGCTGTTGCGTAACGGACCGGGGCGAAGGCACCATCGCTGATTCAGTCCGCAGTGTTGCCATTTCCGCATAAAGGATGGTGCAGAGGGGAGACAGCCACTGCGGGGAGACTTTTTGAACGCTCTGTACAAGGTTGCGCAGAAAGAATAGTAGGATTTCAACAAAGCTGCATGTTGTAAGTAGTACAATCACTTATTTGAAAATGACTTGAAATCGTAAGTAAAGGTTATTGGTCATTATTGACTACAGTCACTGTTTCTTGAATATTACACCGGGTAAGTGACCACCATTAGGAAGACCCCGTTTAAGATGGCTGGATGATGTGGAGATGGATCTGAGAGTGATGGGAGTGAGGGGGTGGAGAAGAAAGGCAAAAGAGAGAAGTGAATGGGCATTGATCGTTCGAGACGCCAAGGCTAAACTTAAAGGGCCGTAGTGCGACAGAAGAAGAAGAAGAAGAAGAAGAAGTGACCACCATTACATTCCTCCAAGCAGCGAACGAAAGCCTGCATCGCACGTTGTTGCATTCCAGGGGGATTTTCTGCAAGGTATTCCGTATTCATCGCTTAAGTGCTGTCAGCGTGTAAGGGCATGTAGTGTAGACTTGATTCCTCATATATCTCCATAAGAAGAACTCAAGGGTGGTCAAATCTGTCGACCACGCTGTCCAGTTGATGTCTACAAATATTGAAATTAATCGATCTTGTAAAACAGACCGCAATAATGCCGTGGATTTTTGCGCCATATAAGATGTTGCTTTTCTGTTGGAACCATTCCTGAGATTAGTTGCAATTGACCAGCGCTCGAATAACGGTATTTATCATATTCACATATCGATGACTAGTAACTGTAAGAGCACAACCATTGTGGTTCTCAAGGAAAAAGAGCATATGATGCCAAAAGAAGCAACGACACACCATACTCTCACACTTTCAATGAGACACGATCTCTCAAGCAGCTCACGTGGGTTCTCTGGAGCATAGAACCGAAAATGTCCCTTGATAACGTGTCGGCTAAGTTGAAAATGAGCCTCATCATACATCACTAAGGTGTTCAAGATCTGTGGCACGACATAAGCCGTTCCTGAGGCTGTGGGCCGCATATTAATGCGACCCACGAAATCCATAGCAAACGTCCTTCGGGCAACTTTATCCTTTTCTTTCAACTATTGTACAACCTGCATCTTATGGGGGTAGAACTGTAGATCATCGTAGATGATACGTTGCAAGGAATAAGGCGACATTCTTAGCGCTAAGGCATGTCTGAAAACGCAACTCCGAGGATTTCGAATTAGGACTTGACGGGCTTCCTCTATCCGCGCAGGGATCCGTTGTGAACTAGGAATTTCTGAACTTCTCATCTTAAGACTAGAAGCATTGAAACGAAATTGGTTCACCCACCTTACGACTGTTCTGTGATCAAGAACTTTGTCGTGACGTGTCAGCTTGAAATGGCGAGAGAAGATTCTTTGAATAGTAATGGGAGACTTTATTTTTAAAGTAAGTTTCCACAGCAAAAGAGCGGTGCTCTGGAGTCCACAAAGACATTGTTGCAAATGGCCGCCCTTTCTCATTTTATTCTACATTTACATGTCGCGCTGGTGCCTACAAAGTGTCTGTACTACGTGACTGAAATAAGACTATTCTTTCCGTTCAACCCTATACATTTTTCTTCGGAAAGCTTTTCTGTACTTAAAATGATGGGTAGTTTACAGAAAATGAAATATCCCTTAAGAATTCCAGATATTACAAAAATGACGGTGTGAAATGGAATGAACCCCCGGTAAATGAGTAAATAAACGATTGATTGGATGAATGTGTGACAGAGAAAACGAAAATAGGGAGAACATTAATGAATATATTGCTTTTTCCTTACAACTCAAGATTGTACTCTGCATTTTCAGAGTTCATGACCTTGACGTTGGTGGTGAGACTTGACTACCTCAATGGCCCTGAGAGCTATTCCGACGGTAACGCAGCTTCTGGTAAGGCCTTCCTTCCCAGACAGATCGATAGAGAGGGGTCAGGCCAAGAAACACTCCAGAAGAGACCTCAACGCCAGAAGGGGACCTACAGAAGAATACCTCAACGCCACAAGAGAACTTTCAGAAGTGGTCCCCGAGGGAACTTTCGGTGAAGTCCCCTAGAGCAAGAGGTCTCCCGAGCGTCAAGGTGCAATTCCCTTATCTTGAATAATAATAATAACACCCTGAAAAGGGAGACAGCGAGGAGGACGCTGTTGTCAGAGACAAAGCTCCTAGGACAAGGGAAGTCCAAATTCATATCTCCTGATTGATCCTTAAATCCAATTAAATGAATAGTACTGATACATAATGAACGAGCTAATGGATATTTTGATTAGCTATTAATTAATAATTGTTGAATTAACATATGATATCATGTATATTGTGACATACCAATATGTGACATAATATGGTATAATATTTATTATAAATTGCGTAAATTATAGGGGATAAATATATGTGAATATGATAGCATAGCAACGGTAAGCGAGCCGTCGTCAAGGTCAACAATCTTCATGCAATGACACTCGCGGAGACGGCTAGTTCATTTTGTATAGAATTCAGGGATTGGCAGTGACAGTCGTTAAGACGGCTAGTTCATTTTGTTCATCAAGTGTTGTCTGTAAATAAACAATCGAAAAGATGGACCGAGCTTTGCAGGGCTGAAAGAATACGATAGGCATTCATTCTGACTGATGCCGTGGTGTTGAACGGATCGTGCTCCAATTAATGTTAGGAGTTTTGTGGGACTTGTAAGCATATACTAGGGAGTAGATATTGATAGAACTTCGGATTTGAATGCTATGTGTGACAGTAAAACTTACAATATTTCAAGTGAACGAGTTAGGACATTGAGGGCTTAGGCGAAGTTATCAGTAAGTGGACTGGAATGCTAAGAGCAGATAGTTAATTGATCGTTGAGTATTCAGCATACGCGTGAGACGAACTTGGAATTCGTAAATTGGCGAACGAATTTTACTAACGATACTTTATTAACTTCGAAAACAGTGATGAACGGTGATTGAGGCGTGCTTCTGCAAGAAAAGAAGAGAGAAGATGGTATCTGGGCCTGAGGACAGCGACGTCGGAGAAGACTGAAGATGGTCCAAGTGCGCGCGAAGACGAATACGATATTATAAGGTTGGAACAGGTTATGACCAAGGTTTTATTTCCATATTGTGTAAAATCATAAAGGACCAAAATTGTTTAATAAATTTCCATGTTTTGTGAAATGAATACGTGATTCTCATTGAGCCAATTCTAGTAACGAAGTAGCAAGATAGAAATATATTTGCTTTTCAGATTCCTCGACCACTCTGTATAGATGGCAGATCGGATAATCATCTATTAGCATACAATAGTAATTATTTCTATGAACCCCATCGACCCAGGTAGCCGGAAACTAATTTATTTATAATTAGAGTTGAAGGTTGACTTGTATAATAGTATCAGCGTAATCTTTTCCTGGCGCCCATTTCTACAAATTCGGAACGGATTACGTTGAAATAAATCATCAATATATTCAGTTTATTTCAATATGATTACATAATATTTTGAAGTTGAGTAAAATAATTGATATTGAGCTGAACATTCAATATATGCTGTAGCATGTTAACAATTGTTCTAGACAATAACTAAATTCGGGTAACATCAATTTAATTATCACTGACAAACAATAACTTAGAAAGTGGCAATCACATTTGAAGCCTTTCCAAATTTCTAGTGATAAAACAAAATCATTAATAACTGCTTGAATTCAAATTGAATCATATTGGCCAATGCTGATATTGTCCACATTAGAACACAAGTAAATTAATAATATTCTGCTTAAGCTTGATTTTATAAGGACGAACGATTCCATAGTTGCATTATAGCTGACTGGAGCGTTGGCACAATGTCATCATCTTTGAGAGTGCACTCATGAGCGCACATTGGACACAGAAACATGTTAGCAGTATAAATTGTACGGAGAACACGAATTGCATGCAGCTTAACTGTTGCGTAACACCTGGGCACATTGCAACACTCGTGTTACAATCACTGTTCACCTTCCACCAATGAATAGTTTATTAACAATTAAACGTTGCCAGTGCAGGAACATATTATGGCAACTATATGATAAGTAGATGCTGCGAACGGACGTTCTGTACGAACGTCCCATGCACTAACAGTCTCGCAGTTAATTAATTAGTAGAAAGTTTCTTCTGATTGCACAATGGGCACATTATGTCTTACAGTTTTGATTGAATCACGATCAAAATGTATAAATCACGAGGCCATTACTACAGACACGCTACTAGTTTACTGAATGTAGAGCAGTTGAAGAAATGTGCAATTGCATGCTAACACGGATCGCAGCGGCACACATGTGCACGCCGCATGGCTTTGCTCTCCTCACTGAATACTGCTGGAGGCCGTCGTTATAGCGAGTAGGTGAATTTGCGCGGCAGAAGGGAGCCAGCGAATGAGACACGAGATTCCAAAAGATTCCAACTGCGTATGTTTTAAGAGTCCGTTTAGGAAAAAGGACTTACTATCCTTTCCAAATCATTGATTCAGTTACATATTTACATCTCCACAGAGCAAGAGATCAGTTCGGATAATTTTCAGTTGTCTCTAAAGTTTCCCTGTTCGGTTCAAAGAAGGGAAGGAGTCAAACCATAAAACCGAATGTTGTTGCCCCACCTTAGATATAAGGCTAAACTCCTCATTGATCTAAGTTTACGGCCTATCAAACTTAGGTCAAACTAATATTTTAGGTAAAAAAAAAGTGTCAAACTAGACTAGATGGCCTACTATATATTACTCCCACATCAAAAGATATAGAAAAAGAATGAAATAGACATGTCTTGAACAAGCTCAAAATGAAGCCTCGGGTAAATCAAAGATTTATAGAAGAAGGGTGTAACAAACACAAAAAGATTTTTTGCAAATATGAAAATTGCCTATAATAAATGGCTACAGGTAAAAAGAAGAAAATTGGGAAATTTATAAAAGAAAGCGTAATTCTTGTCAGGAATTCTCACAGATAAATCTGGAAAACCTTAATAAACAAAGTAGAACAAAATGGTTATGGACAAGATTTTCCCTATAAACTTCTCCGTATCTTGAATAGACAAGGAAGATATACGGCCAGAGTTCATACAACTGAAGAAGATAAGTGGGTACAATATTTTTTTTAAATTGTGGTATAATTTGAATGAAGAGATTTATATCAAACAGAACCTAATGAAGAGTGTAAATGAGTATGAACGAAATGAGAACGGCTCTAACAAAAATGAAGAATAGAAAAGCATCAAAAACGGAGTTATTGAATGCAGAACTATTTTAAGTATAGTAGCTTTTTCTTTCAACTTGGGCTATTACATTGTCTGAACACGTGCTGGAAAAATGAGAGTTCTCCAATTCGGGATGTCCACCACCATTACCACCATTTTTAAGACATGAGATCGGAATGTACCTAGAAATTATCGGGGAACCAGTGTTTTCAATACTGGCTATAATATGCCAGAATTTTAAGCAATAGATTAGTGAAGAACTAAGAAGAAGAAGAATTTATTAAACAACATGGATTCCGACAAGTCCGCTCGTGCTCTGATAATATCTTTATTCTGAGACAGAATAAAGCCCCCAACATTTTTTAATATATATTTAGACAATGCTTTTAGAGTTCCGACGAGAAAATCTTCAAATAGAATTTGTTTGGGAAATAGAAATTATTTAAAAAATCTTTTATTTGCAGATCAGGTTTAATTGCTAGAAATTAAAATAAACTCCAGAAAAATGCTCGTAAATTGAGTAACATATTGGAAGATTAGAACCTTAAAATTTCAATCAAAAAAGTAAAGGAATGGGTTTTCTTAGTAGCAACGACTAGAGAGTGGAATAGCCTTCCAGGAAATGTTAGGAAATGTCAAACTTTGCTATCATTCAAAAAACATTTAAATAATCTTTTTCTGAGCTGATATTGTATGATGTGAAAGTGTGTACTAAATGTGTTTAAAATTGTAAGGTAAATGTAATACTTTATATCGCTTTTTAACAGTTTTTCTCCATTTCTTGTATTTTCTTAAGTTAGTTTTTAAGTGAGCTCAAAATTGTAAGTTAAATGTAATCCTTATAGGGCTTTTTAACAGTTTTGTTTTTTTCTTTGTTTTCTTAAGTTAGTTCTTAATTTAGTTAACAATAGTATAATTAGTCTAAATTAAGTCTATTATAGGGTTAGAAGGTTTTTGTATTATGTACTAGTAACTTCTAATTCATTATTGTTTAATTTTGTCATGGCTCTGACTGAATGCGTCTTTTCCCTTAGTACACGAAGTTGAAACCTAAAATCGGCCCTAAGCCGTCGTCCTGGCCGGGTGGTTGTGTGCATTCTCATATTGTTTTTTATGACTCAGGAATGTTTTTGAGATTTTTTGTTAACATTTGATACGTATTGCTAAATTAATATCTCTCAGAATTTATATTCGGGCACGGCTTTAGAGTTATCCAGAGTCAGTAATGTTTGTTTGTTTTTAAAATTATCTTAAATATATTATTTTGTTGCTCAATATTGAAGAGCATGCACACTGCCTTTGTTTTCCCTGGTTTTCCCCGGTCGCTTAAGACAAATGCTGGGACGTTGTATTCTTGTCGCGTTTGTGAGCCCAGGGGCATGACATATGTAAGTTGAATTATTTACTTATTACTAAATATTATTATTTACTTGTTTTTATTTACTAAATGTATCTCAATTCTTATCTATAAATTTATGTATTACGTGGTTAGGCGGAAGAGCGGGCCTGATGGCCCGAGTCTCGCCACATAAATAAAGACATTATCACAAATTACGTAAAGATCATTCGATACGCGTAGACTTCAATTGAGAATTGTCGCAATGTCTAGAAAAATGTTTATAAATAAGAAAATTATCATATTTTGGTAAAACATTTGCCAAATAATAAAGGTTTCAGCATAATGGATCTTATTGGGAAGGACAAATGGAGGTTTGTTGTCTATGAAAGGTGCCTGACGATTGCAATATCCTCGAACTTCGCCTGTTCGATATGCAACCCATCTTTCATTACTGCTCCACGGGTTAACGCTTATTCCTGTCAGGCTATAAGAGTCAACAAGTTCAACCTATAATGTAATACAGATGAAAAAAAAAGAACGATATTTCAATTATCATAGGTAATCAACATTATCATACCCAATCAAGAAAGTTAACTACGATATCCACAATTGTTTCTGTAAAAAGATGCATAGAGATGTCAGATAGAGAAAGGCTAAGATGATAAGTAGCCCAACTTTTGGCCAACGAACAGGCATAAGTAAAGCCATTACTCAAGTTTCTCAAGCTTATGTAATACGAATAAGGAGGGAAATATTTAAGGAGAGAGCTACTTTAATCAATACAAAAATAAAATGGATTCTAACAATATATAGAAAAATACAATTCACTGTTTGGAACTGAATAATTGTTTGATTTTCAGACGCTGTGAATTTGTGGAAACGATGTCGCTCTTAACTTCTGACAACCTCCTTTCTATAATGCATATTTATCACACTAATTTTTAATTCGTAATAAATATGTCAATATCTAGTGTTATCGTATATAATTTTTATTATAAAAAGTACTCAATTTTCTTAAACTATGTGTCACATTCAAATGAACGCATATATTTCAGTGTCTTAATATTAAAATGGACAAATATTGTCTCTAAAATATTGCAATGTCTTAATTATAAAATGTACGTAATCTTTATTTCACTCTTTTACACACTGCATATCATTAAAATCAAATATTTAAAAATCATATTTCAAAGCTGGCTATGGATTGACTAAAATTGGATAAATGTGTAAACTGACTTTGTGAATATGTCAAAATTGTTACATTCGTTCCAGAAAAAAATTGTTTTTAACTTGAAATTTCTCGTATATGTACTTATATATGGAGTAATAGCATACGAAGAAAGTTAAGTAATGATGCGGAAAATCCATTTCGAGTTTTCAACGATAATACACGTTTTGGAGTCTTCTGATACCGAAAAAGAGTGTTTTCAAGACGTTTTTCTTTTCAAAAAGGACGTTTTTCTGTCCGGCCGTCTGTCTGCTAGCCTGTGAATAATAGCATCTAAACTACACTTAGAATTGTTTCCAAACCGAATAGCTCCCGTAGCATCATTCCAAGCTCTGCGATTTTCAACAATAATCATTAATTTTGAGCGACACTTTACATAAAGTCATTGCGACATTTTCATAACTTTCTCAAAAATGGCTTGAAATTTCATTAAATTTCTTGTTGGGAAAGTGTGAAATACACTTCTAAAAGTAGCACAGATCCGATTTGCACTGTGAACAGAATTTTTGAAAATGTAAAAATTTTGAAAATTGTCGGCGTCTTTCTATAACTATAAAATTAAAGGAAGAGTTTTTCTTCGAATGGAATGTGTTCTTCTTAATTTGTGCTTTCATTAATGTCATATGCAATATTTTTTTAAAAATTGGCATTTTTCGCGTAATGTTGCCTGAAATAGTATAATGTTAAAAATAACAAAAACAATAATTTCTTAAAAACGGCTTCTAGTTTTTCTTTACAGGTATGGTAGGGATCGTACTAAACGTACTGTCACAGGTAATATAACCGCCATTTTTCTAAAAATTGCACTTTTTAAAATTAGTTCTTCTTGCTCGACATTTCTGCGTTTCAAGGGTGTTCATACGGAATTTATCTATTTCTTTATAGGGTTAATCACCTCCAGGTCTAAGTAGCAATTCATTTCCGGTTCTATTGACAGGTGAAATGAGCTTGGCAAGCATTAGTTTGCACTATAATTTTTTGACATCCATATTTCCATTTACAAAAACAAGTGCTTATGATGTTGTCTTATAAAGTTTTTCGAAAACTCTTTTCTGTGAAAGTTATCTGTGAAAATGAGCTCAAAATTTCGCATTTTCTGGTATTCTCAAATGCTATTTTCTTAAAAACGGTTCTAATTTTTGTCATCAAACGTTTTGTATGTATAGGGCTAATTTTACTTGTTAAATAAACGGCGCCACCCACATTGAACACATATATGAGTTACTTTTGTTGTGGGCGAACTGTGTCTGGCCATGATGAGAGGGAAATTCGCTTCTTCGAATACCCTTTCATCCTCCCACCTCGTTCACATCGATTATCGAGTGGAGCGAGCGCGAAGGTCGGGGCGTGGCGCGGCCGAGTGTATCGATAGTCCCGGATGGAAGTCTCGTGTAGCCGCCACGTCACCTCGCCCGCCGCTCGCACAGAGCGTCAAACGACGCGGCCTGGGCAAAACCTCGCGTGGCGAGTGGGCCGCAACGCGCTGGCGGGAAGGAAGTGCAGTCCAGGATGCATATTCTTCTCGCATTTAAATCTTAACAGGAACATTTCCTTTGAATTGGAAAACCAGTTACATTATTCCAGTATATAAGGGAAGGAAATAAAAATGCTAGTAATTATACATCAATTAGCATTCTTAGTACAGTTGCAAAGATTTTTGAAAGCATCGTATCTGATTACATGAAACCTCAATTTATGGTCAATGTAATTAGATAGATAGATATTTATTATTCTGCAGGTAGGTATATACAACCTGGTGGCAGAACTTTACAATTTACATGTAACTAATATTAACTTAAAATTATTTAACAATGTAACTTTAAATTATTTAAAGACATAATAATAATAATAATAATAATAATAATAATAATAATAATAATAATAATAATAATAATAATAATATGCTAACAATATTAGCCTAACTACATTTTATGGTTGACCTGCACAGTTATTTGAAACTATTAAATACAAGATTACACGACTTTTTAATTACACTACACTTCACTTTCACTTCACAACATTTGAAATTTAATCTAGTTCTCTTTTCAGGCGTAAACCGCCCTCCTGGAAGAATCGTGGAAAGAGGTGAAGCTGAAAATCTCTCATTTCCAATCGCCAATAAGTAAGCGTTGGGAGCTTAACCGAGATATGACTAGTCTCACTGAAGGCTGCTGTTAACGCTGTCATATAGCTTCAGTAGAACTGTTTGGGCAAGCAATAGAATGATGGATGACGTTGCTCGCAAAGCGTGGCTACCCACTTCCTAGCTTGCCACTAGGAAAAATGCTGGAAAACAATTATTCGAGAACTATAAGTTTATCTCAGCGTGATAAATATTGATGATGTAGGAAGCTTGTCAATTTTACCTTTTTGTCAATGTTTCCTTAGACGTACAGAAGATTGTATTCTGTTATAATTCATGTAACATACCATTTCAGCTGTCTATCGCCTTTACGCGCTCAAACATCCACTGCTACCACTAGTCAAATTTAATTTCTTCAATGCCGCCCGGATGTGAATTACCACGCCTTTTTACCACTGACGAGGCCATCTTTTGTGTGTACGCACGGCTGCAAGATTCTTCAACAATATCCCCAACAATACAATCATAAAGCCGTTGTATTTCTTCGAAATCTCGACAATGAGAATGCTTTTGGGCGCCAAAACCTCTCAGCTGATGTCGCAATACCAACCCTACATAATTAAAGTAATAGTCGGTGGCATATATACGTGCATCTTAACGGTGTTTGACTTGCGCGAGGCGAGTCGAGTAACCGCGAAACTGTCCTCGGCCACTACCCTTTTAATTAATGCTATTCTATTGCGCCTTCATTTGGAGGACTTTTAACTTTGAAATGTTGATACTTCACAGTGTCTCCGGTACCTGGCGCGGCCTACCGAGCTTCTGCGAAAACAGTTCAACTCCTCAACTGTTTTTGTCCTTCCAAAGAGTTTCCCGCGAAAGATGTTTTTGTCTTTCCCTCTGGAAACAAGCGCGCCATTTTTGGAGAAAAAATATTCCGAAGTCCGACGCGGGACGTTTAAAAATGCATGCTCTTTGCTGTTAAATAGTGGCAAGGAATTGTTATAATGATAGGTTTCAAAGTACGGGGCCAAATTTGAATTAATTTTGGCCGCCGATGTGCTAACAGCTTCCTTTTAGCAAAGTGGTCTCCACCGTGGTTAAATGTATCAGTAAAGGTTTCCCATTTGTGATTCTTATATTTTCAAAGATAAATTAGTTATTCCGGCGCGTCAACAGATAAGTTCATTAGTTCCATAAGTGTAGTGCATGTTTTTTCTTGGAGAGGTGGCGAAGATCTTTCCCCTTTGGCTAGTGGGATCCTGCGCAGACCTTCCCCCCGGCTAGCGGGATTTCCCCCAAAACAGGTGTTTCTCACCAGCGGGCCACCGCATCAGCCGGGACAAGTTCTAGGCTCCACACCGGTCTCCCGGCATGTGTGGTAGTGCAGTGCATGTACATATGTATATGATTGTAAGTAACGGGTGAAGATATGACAAGGAAGAAGGAGAGATCGCGCGCGCTCCGTCGCCCATTTGTTAGGGTACTGATCCGGCATTTGCCTGGTGTTGATCGGAGAAATAACCGAAAACGAATCAAGCACCCAGCCGCTTCTTCAAAGGGGAAGCTAATTTCTAAATATGCAAATTTTTCCAACATCTTTAATGAAAGTGAATACATTGGATTAGGATCTCTGGATTCCATATCTTATCCATTAATATCGGGTAGCGGTAGACATTGTAAAATATCCGTCAAATTGTTTCCAATCCAGGAAAAATCCCCACATTTATTTTCACCAGTTCTATTTGTTTTGAGAATTATGAAATTGATATTTGCTTCCTCGAGAAAGGTGGAATTCACAGAAAGTCGTAAAAAACGAAATATTGTTCAATTTCTCCAGTCTTTGCTTATATCTTGAAAAGTGTCTTTATGAAAACGATGAATAAACTACAATGAAAGAATTCAAAATTGTCTAGCAAGAAGCAATTAATTGAATCACATATGTCTTCGGGAGTCGGCGTAATACGGCTACAATGTGTTTTGGTAACGTTGACCTTTTTGTTTTTCCGAGCAAGAAGAGTGAAGAAAGACACTTGGAGGAGAGCATTGATGGATGCCGGACTTACGTTGGGAAGTTGAAATTGTTAGTTATGAAGTTTTAAGACACATTTCCTTTTTATTGTAAAATGGTGTCAAATGTCCGATCTCTAATGCGAAATCATTAGTTTAACTCGTAATAGAAATAAGGGACAGTTGCATATTTGCATTGGGTAAGATAATTCCACACATAATTCCTCATCACTGTAAACGTGAGGCTGATAAAACAATTAGTAAACAACTACAATTGGAGAGTATGTCAACTTTACTTTTGGCAAGGCATGGTAATCATTACATTTCGTAAGCGAGCATTAAGGAATGGAAATAGTAAACCAAGTGACTCAGCCTACACTTATATTGTGCGTCCACAACTAGAGTCGAAGCAGTGTGTTGCAACCCATCTAGTAAAAGACCAGGAAAACTAGCTTAACCCTTCAAACGACGGCATATGTCACTTTGCGAGGTCACTCTAGTGTGTACGACGGCATACGCTGTTCATGATTTTGAATGAGTCGCCAGGATTACTCGACATATTTCGCGATATGATCGCTACCTAGCAGTTTAATGTAGTATCTCAGCTTCTTGTATACAAATTTTCATGTTTTTCGCATTAGCTATTGATTTTTTATGAATGATATTATGGTTGTGGACGTAGAATTTTCTGTGGTAGTACTACAATGACGGTATTGAAAAAATAAAATATCCAGACGTAAATTCAAGTACTAAAACAAGAAGTTTCTCTAAGGAAGTCAGTAGAGTGCTATAACAACAATAACAGAAAATAAACATATTGCTGCAAATTTTGCCTTGGAAATCCATTGTGTATTGTTACTTGCTAAGGAGTTAATGTTAATATTATTTGTGATCATACAAATCAACAAAATGAAACACTTTCCTCTAGATATCCTATTATATATATTTTTCCGACATTTTCCTTTAATAGTTTACAAGATATATACTTTTAATCCAGATGAAAACTGAATTGTAACTTAGGCAAATTTAAAGGCCACGCTGCAGTAGCTGACGGTGAGCGGTGATGGTCACGCCTGAAAGGTTAAGTGTTCGGAGAATAGAGCCAAATTTATAGGAAGGAAACTTCATTAGTAAATCCTTCTAAATATCGACTAACTAAATATCGACATAGGAATCATTGGTGAGACGAAGAGAGAAAGCATTTGTTTACAAAGCGTTGGACCATAAACCGGCATGGAAAGAAATTCAAGGAAGTCTGAATGAGCCCGCTTACTTGGAATGTAATGGCTTGCCTGAACCACTAATGAAGTCTTTCCTCACAAGCGTCCAGAATTTTAGAAATAGATTTCATTCTAGCAACAAAAATGCAAGTCGCCGACCCGGGTGGCCGAGATCTCTAAGACAGTAGTGCTGTCGTGATCTCGGGCCAAACGATCGCGGGTTCGAGTCCCGTCTCTAGCATGGCTGTATTTCTATTCGACCTGTCACCCCTTATCACTACATCGCTTCATTCAGTACACAGATACCCCTAACGTTAATCAATAGTGGTCGCTAATGACCTCCTAGTTAATACGACTTTAAATAAACAAAAAATGCAAATGATTGATCCAGTAGTCTTTAAACAGTCTCTCGGCTTAGGTGTTTCAGGGCATCTATTGATATGGCTAACAGCATTGCTTCTGATCGAGAGGCCATAGAATTCTATTCTAGACGGTTGCAGGACATTCGAAACCAGTTACATAGCTAGGTCGAATTCAGCTGTTTTATTGAGATTTCAAGCGACCGCTGCTCTGATCTGCAGTTTTCCGGGGTTTCTCCGATCAACACCAAGTGAATGCCGGAGCAGGGGACAAACGGGCCACAAACCGCACACAATATTTTCTTCCTATTTCTTGTCATATTCTCACACTCATCTTTAAGTTTTTAAATGCCTATTTGTCTGCCTATTTTCAACATTTTAGTGCTTACGTATCAGAGCTCTAGTAATGACGAAATGAATATTGTCAGTAAATTTTCTCTACTGCACGGATAAGATGTTTTCCCCACTGCTAGGATGATACAGAAATTTCATTTCCTTTTCTCTAGGAAATATACATAAGAAGAAGTTAGAAGCCCCATCATTATTATAGGAGGGTCTGTATATTTTCCCGCAACTCCAACACTCATGACTTGTAGCAAGGGAATCAGCCTTTTGAATTAAGAGTATTTGCATTTTAAACAGACAGTCTTCAGCTCAGTATACTGTGAATCTTTTTTAATCAGATGCGCTACCAAATTCAGAATGTGTAATTGGTAGTCATTAAATAATCAGCTAATTGTTTCTCAAAATTTGCAACACTCATGAAACAATTGGTTGAGAAATTCCTACAATAGTAAAATTTTATTGCACTTACCATAAAATATATTCTATCTTAAAGATCGGAAAATAAAAAAGTACTAAATTTTCTTAATTACAAAATCTGAATGTGAGAAAATGCTACTTCTGGCCGCAGTGAAAACATTCAGTGTTTGTTAATTTGGAAAATATTCCGACATTTATTTTCAAAGATTCTACAATGTGAATATACATCACGTCCCCGGAGGTAGGAAACGTATTCTGCTCAGTTTACAGGGTATGTAGAACTACGTTCATCATGTTCAAACGTTTTAATTGAAACTGTCGCTTAAATTAAATAAGTCGTCACACAAATTAAAAATACTAAACAGAAGTAGAATTAATCAATACTAAATCCCATTGGAAAATATTGGCTAAAACATCTTGTACGTTATTTAACAAAAGAAATGAAAAACTACGGGTCATATTGTTTATTATAGAATTTTTCAAAAATTATATTTAAAATAAAAAATAAACTTTAAAATATCAAGAATCGTACGTTTTAATTTCATTTGCGTCAATATATTTACACGTTAAAGGAATATACTGTGTCTTGTGCGCGGGTTATACACTTCTGTTACCAGGCTCTAAATCATTTTAAATAAAAAAGTGCGAATTACAGGGGAATAACTGTCATACCGTCAACAGCAATATTGTTTTCTAGTATTCTGAGTAAAAAAAATTGAAGAAAATAAACCTGAATTGAGTGAAGAGCAGAGTGGTTTTAGACGAGGACGATCACGCCTAGATAATATCCACTGTATCAGAGAAGTAATAGACAAACATACAAGCAGAAATATGAATATTTATGTAACCTTTATAGAATTCCAGAAAGCATACGATAGTGTGCCAAGAAAACAAATACAAGAAGCAATGAGAAGGATTGATATAAAAGAAAAGATCAATCTGGTTAAAAAACTTTACAAAAACACCGAAACCCAAATAAAAATGGAAGATAAGTTAACGGGAAGTTTTCTGATAAACAAGGGTCTAAAACAAGGATTGGGTAATCTTCCATTTTGTTCAATATCTACCTAGAACAAGCCCTCTATAACTTGTACAGGAAATGTTCTGGCATGGGAATAAAAATTGGAGACGAAACCTTTCACTCCCTTCTATTTGCTGATGACCAGGTAATCTTTGCCCAAGATGAAGAGGATATGGTGCACATGCTAAGAAATATAATAGATGAATACAATAAATGGGGTATTAAAAATAAATTTCAATAAAACCGAATGTATGTGCATTGGACAAGGAATAACAGATATAGACGTGAATGGTAACAAAATTAAAAGCTGTAACAGCTTCAAATATCTTGGATCTTTAATAAACAACTCGGGTACATGTGTCACAGATATAAAATCGAGAATAATTATGGGGAATAAAGCAACCACGGCTATACGCAGCATATTATGGAATAACAATACTCACCAAGATGTCAAAAGAAGTATACTCCATTGTATAGTAGAAAATATAGTACTATATGGAGCCAAAATGTAGCCACAAACCCAAAAAATAAGAGATAAGATAAGGACAGTGGAAATGGACTACATGAAACGATGCCTACAACTTACTCGCAAGGACAGAGTGCGAAATGAAGAAATATGGAGAAGGATTAATATAATTTGCTCTATTACGAAGACCTTGGAAAATAGAGCAATACAGTGGTATGGACATGTTCAGAGAATGTCAGAAAACAGTTGGTCACACAAGATCTTAAAATGGCAACCACCAGAGGCGAAAAAGAGGAAGACCAGTTTTA
Organism: Teleogryllus occipitalis; assembly: GCA_011170035.1. Taxonomy (NCBI): domain Eukaryota; kingdom Metazoa; phylum Arthropoda; class Insecta; order Orthoptera; family Gryllidae; genus Teleogryllus; species Teleogryllus occipitalis. Next base: position 120,116 of record BLKR01003028.1, on the reverse strand, counting down.
GAATGGGAAAAATACATCCAGGAAGCTATGAAGGATAGAGGCCTCAAACCACGAGATTGGGAGGATCGAGAGTTGTGGAGGGTGAAAACGGCAAGCTCCTAACGGGAAAATTCCGTAGAAGAAGAAGAAAAAGTAATAAACACATACATTAACAATAATAAACATTATTAATTGCAAATTCTTAGTATACCCGGCAACACTAATTTGATAGACACAAATTTCGCCAACATACAAAGGACGTGTTAAAAGAAAATTAAAATACGTATTTCATCTCTCTTTGTTCAACGCACTGCGGCACATAGAGAAATCAAAGGCGGAGAATTGAAATTGAATTTTCCTCAGAAGCATTCGAAATCTTTGAGTTCTGCAGGAGCAGCAAAGGTATTAAAATGAAGCAGAAATGAATTGGCAAATATTTGACAGCTCAATAAGAATGATGGATTCCGTAATTGAAATCTGTTATGTTCTGCTCTGATATGAGATGTAATGGAAATTAATCTGGAAGGAGAACGAATTGACATTTCTTTTGTGTCTATTATTTGCTCTGTATATTTCGCAGAACGCATGTTGTCAATGGGTCTGCCGTGAAACAAAATTATGATCAAAACTTTAGTTTGTATTAAATATGAATTAACGTCAAGGAATTTCTAGATTATTCACGCTTAAAATTACAAACCTTTGCTTTTAATTGAATTACGAATATGACGTTGTTAACCTTAATGATAAAAAGAAGTCATTTTCAATATAAAGTAGGACACAATTATTATATTAGAAAGCGTGTCAATTAGTCTCTCAGTATGTGAACTGAGGTTGCAACGAGTTCAAGAGGAAAAGCAATTATAAACTAGAGGTGGTACTGCAGTACATACAGTTTTATTTCTAACCGCTCCGCAATATTTTACAACTACGTAAACCTGTAAATGTATTTTCAATCACCAAAGCTTTTTTTTAACTCCGAGACTCGAACACAGATCTTCAGAGTTAATTTGATAGATGTATAGATAGATATTTATTATTCTACAGGTAGGTATATACAACCTGGTGGCAGAACGCTACAATTTACATATTACAAATATTAACTTTAAATTATTTAAAGACATAATAAAAATAATAATAATAATAATAATAATAATAATAATAATTATATGCTAACAATAATAGCCTTAACTAAGTTTTATGGTTGACCTGCACAGTTATTTTAAACTATTAAATACAAGACTACACGACTTTTTAATTTCACTTCACTTCACTTCATTTCACAACATTTGAAATTCACTTCTCTTTCTACTTCTATACTGCACTACACTGCACAACACGTCACCACACTTCAGTACAATACTACTTTGAATAAAATTATATATTTAGTACAGGAACGCATTAAATAGTAATTAACACAATAATAATAACAATAAAAATATCAATAATAATCAAATAATAACTGATATAATAATCCAACTTACTAAATTAATTATGAAGAGTTCTTAACGACCATAAATTAAGACTTGAAAAGCAGGTTAACGGGGCTTGGTCAGAAAAATGTACACTAGTTGTTTGCCAACGTTTTGGAAACTTTTATTTCCATCCTCAGGGCTTACAAGAACAACTCAACCCATTCACCGCATCAACCTCCATCTCCGGCACCTCCCATGCAATGAGGGACACAGCATCACCCTCACCACACCAACACACAGCATGACTGAGACTAACACCTTACTAAATTAATGAAGTGTACAAATACCATTAGTTAATTTATTTTTAAATCTTTGAACACCTAGAGGAAAGGGTTCCAAGGCTGTCGCAGGTAACTTATTCCAGTCCGTTATTGTTCTATTTGTAAATGAAAATTTTCCAACATCTGTTCATCGTGGCCTAAACTGAATTTTGTGCTTGTGATCCCCCCTACTAAAGTACGAAGGTCTACCCAATCGGATGTAGATATCTTTCCAAGCTGTATAACCGACATACGCTTTGTACAGGGCACAGAGTCTTGCCTTAACTCTCCTAATTTCTAGAGACTCCCATTCTACATTCTTCCTATTCCCTCGGAAAGTAAATGTATACGCTCTTCTCTGTACTCTATTCAAATATTCCTTTTAAAAATTTCTATAAGGGTCCCAACAAACAGCCCCGTATTCCATTAATGGACGAACTAGAAATAAATAAGCTAATTTTTTCGTAGTACTCTTTTTTAGTATTCGCAAAGTAAAATGCAAGGACCTCCAGGCTTTCCCTACGACACAGTTTACCTGATTTTCCCAATTCAATTTGCTATCAAACATTATCCCCAGGTACTTACAAGACACGAGTCTTGGAATGTTTTCGTTGCCTAAACGGTATTGAGTTTCATTATATTTGCGGCCCCTACCAAACGTGATGGTTTTGCTATTCGAACTATTTATTGTCATGTCATTTTTTTCCGCCCAAAAATGTAATCTGTCTAGATCACCCTGCAAAATATCCTCGTCTACATTTGATTGAATAACTCGATATATTATACAGTCATCTGCAAATAGCCGTACCTTTGAATATAAATTGTCTGGCAGGTCATTCACAAACGCGAGAAACAGGAGAGGTCCAATAACGCTTCCTTGAGGGATCCCTGAAGTTACTTTTTCTTGAGTCGAAAATTGTTGTCAACTCGGACTTTCTGTTTCCTATCTCGAAGAAGCTCATCAATCCATGCCACAACTCTGGTGTCAATACCCGATTGCATTAATTTATGAACCAGTTTATCGTGTGGAACAACACAAATGCCTAGAACTGGAAGTCATTCATACCACTACACTTCCGAAGCGCTGCACGGTTCGAACTCGGGTTGACGCATAAAAACGTAAATTGCTGGCTTTACGTAAAAAAATGTCAAAAATCTAAATATCATATTCAAACTCCCAAAACCTCGCGTTCATTCAGACCGCGAATTCAGAAAATCAATTTTGGAGAAAATCGGCTAAACGGTTTAGGCACTAACGTTGACTACAGACGGAAAAACAGCCATTTTGCCGTCAATCAATTTTGCGGTACACAGCACCAACAAAACATGGAATATGGCTACACCACGTGTTTCAGGATTTTTTCTATGTTTAGCAACATGGATTTAACCAGTTTTTTTGTTACCAGGGTCCATCAAGAGTTTTTCTGTCAAAAATTTGCCGTTTTTGGGCACCATTCTGCTGGCAGTGTTTGGATTATGTTCTAGATTTTACTTCTTTTTTTTAATATATTTATTTCTTGTTCAATTTTACAAATTTTTCAGGATGATGAATAAATGTATACATAACCTTTTTGGAGATGCCAGAAATTAATATCATAATTAAGATAATTATGATTTTATTTTAAAAGTAATTACGAATAAAACTTTGATTTTAATAAATATTGCTTAATTTTTATAATAAATTTAGAGTTTTAAGAGAAGGTTTTATTGAGTAGTAGTTATTGTAGACAATTAATTATGGGGGGGTGAAAAATATCTTTGGGGAAGCGGGATCGAATTCGTTTAACGTGATAATTTTTTCCCAGATCGAAATGTTGATGAACAGGATAATCGTTTAAACAGTTGAAGAATTTGGAGGATTGGTTTGTGATGAATGTTTTAATTGGCTCTATTTGTAATTCTTTGTGGATTTGTCTATTGGAGATGAACCATTCAGCCTTTAGAATTCTCCGTAAAAATTTGTTTTGAATAGTTTGTATTTTCTTCATGTTTGACGCTGATGCATTACACCAAATTGGGCATGCATATGTAAGTGATGGTCTTATTATTGCCTTGAATATTGATATACCACAATCTATTTGTAATTTTGAAAATTTATTAGTTAATGGGTATAATTTTGATATTTTTTGTTAAGTTTTATTTGCAATATTTTGAATCTGAGTTTTCCAAGTTAATCGACGATCGAAATAGCGTCCTAAATATTTAATTGGAATATGATTTTCTATCCAGGGTATAGTTATATTATTTATTTTGAGACATGGAAGATTAGTAGGTCTGCAAAGTGTGAAAATTTTTGTTTGTGTTTTAGATGGATTTATTATTATTCTCCATTGTTGAGTCCATTTAATATATAAATTTAAAGAATTTTGAAGAGTGTTTCGGGCTTTATGCAATTTTTTGTGATAAAAAAGTGCAGTGTCATCTGCATACAGCGCTATGGTGGTAAAAAAAGGTGTGGAATATCTGACATATATATATATATATATATATATATATATATATATATATATATATATATTAAAAAGTAAAGGAGAGAGAGTCGATCCTTGAGGAATCCCTGAAAAGATGCGACGAGAAGTTGAATAAGAGGTGTTAATTTTGACACAAAACTTACGATTATATAAATAGCTTTTTATTATTTTGAATAAATATATGGGAATTCCTATTGAATGTAATTTATATAATAATCCTGAATGCCAAACTTTGTCAAATGCTTGGGCAATATCCAAGAAAATTCCAATTGTATGTTCCTTTTGATGAAAGTTTTCAGCTATTAATTCAGAAACACGTAGTAATTGGTGAGAAGTCGAATAATGAGAACGAAAACCAAATTGGTAATTTGGAATAGCTTGTATTAAGTTAATGTAGGATAAAAGACGAGAGTGTAATAGTTTTTCAAAAATTTTTGATAATGAAGATAAGAGACTAATAGGTCTGTAGTTTAAGGGAAGATGAGGATCCTTGCCTGGTTTACATATGGGGATAACGTAGGCTAATTTCCATGATTGTGGAAAATAAGAAATACGAAGCATTGAATTGAATATATTTGTTAGCTTCGATAAAATTTCTAAATTAAGTTCTTTTATCATTTTGTTTGTAATAGAATCATAGCCTGATGTTTTGTGAATATTCAATTTTCGTGTTATGTTTTGAACTTCTACAGGAGAAATAAATTTTATTTTTGATGGGACTGAATAAAGTGGAGAAGAGATGAAAGATTCAACTTCGTTATTAAATATTTGATCTATAATAGGGTTAGGGGTAAAAGACTTTTCTAACTGATTTGCAATTAAGTTTGATTTTTGAAAATCAGTATAGGCAGATATAGAGCCGTTATTTAATATTGGTATAGGGGAATAAGATTTTGTTAATTTTTTAATTGTTGACCATTGTGGTCTGCTATTAGGATGTATTTGTGCAATGTAATTTTGAAATTTGTCTAATTCATATTGGTCTATACGTAATTTGATAATGCGTGATAACTTGACATTAAAAGAAAAAAAGATTTTACTTCTGCATCACTTTTTTTTCTTGTGTTGTGAAAGATGTCCGATGTTCTAGTCCTAGTCCGGTTTCATTAGTTTTCAACTTGTCCCCAACCATGAAGTCTTTTTATAATGATTTATTAACCTACAACAAGGCAAAGCCCCAAGTACAGGAGGTATTACGAATATAAATTAAACAATTGAAATACAAAAAAACAGAAAAACAAAGTCAACGTAAGAAGTGTACACAAACATAAAAAGAATGCACAATCGAAAATAAAAATAATAAATAGTGTTTCAAACAAAATCCTACTCGATTAATCAAACGCACCACATCAAAGAAGAACAGGAAAACCTAATAGCGAGCAATAATAATTTATTTCATATCTATTTAATATTTTACAAGATTTTATTAAATATATCTTGTACTCAGAAAAAGAAATATTAAAGAATAACTTCCTCTGTTGAGCTGAAGCGATTTCCTGAAGGACACGATCCCCTCAATTCTTTTCATTTACCAGAAATATTGTAAAAAACGCTGATTACATCCACCAGCAAGTCATTGGTGTAATAAGACTGTAAGGTATTGAGACAAAGATTTTTCTTAGTAGTTGTATGTATTATGTCCACTATAATCGCTAGTGTGACTTCATAAAAAACAAATATTCTAGTGTGTATTAGTTACGTATGCCGCATGGCACCTGCTCGAGCAAGATATTAATACAGCCTACAAATTTGAAATGAAAATCGAGTGTTTATGCAAGCATAAATTTGCTTGTAGTTTGTCAGATGGATATGTACAGAATTGTTACTATTCATGCTCTGTTAAGCGTCACAGAATCGTAATATGAGAGCGGCCGGCCGGCGACATGCTACCACGACTCTGGAAGTATCCACAACCACAAGAAGTGGCATCACAAGAAATGCCATCACAAGAAGTGCCATCACAAGAAGTACCATCGAAAGAAGTGCCATCGAAAGAAGTACCATCGAAAGAAGTGCCATCGAAAGAAGTGCCATCAAAAGACGAGCCATCACTCGCAGTCAGAAAGCAGCCCAGAAGCAGAGAGAGTACCAGGCAATCAGAATTCTAATATTATAATATTCTTTACTAAATGTGTATTAAATTCATAATTCAGCTCTTTTCTAAGAGTTAAAGTGTAAGAGACAACTTGTATTAATTTGTCAAAGTTTACTAAATTGAAGCTCATTCCTCTATTATATTAATACCTCGTTTATCAATTTCCGTGAATTTGGCGTGCCAACTTAGCTAACAGAAAGACAGTTGGATCTCGAAAACTTCGTGTACAGATTTAATAGAGAAATGATGTGTTCTACATTCGCAATATATTTTATAATGCATCTTGTTTGCTGTAGTTACAATACAACATAACATTAATTGCGACATTATGTATTGTCATAATATATGTAGCTATATAAATCAGAGCAGAATTCCAGTATTGCAATATTAATTTTAATATGTTGTTGGAACGTGTTGTTGCATATTATCGTTTCAGATAATGTTTTATGTCTTGCATCTAACATATGATATCTTGCGAGAAAGATTTTTTGACATTTGCAAGTTTTATGATACTTCTTTTGTTTTTCATTCTCACAAACTCAGTCTTATAACTTAATAATCTGTAGTGATAAGCGTCGAAATACAGTAAACCCTCGTGAGCACGAACTCGCTTAACACGAATTTCGCCGTAACACGAACAAAACTTTGGTTCCGGCCAAGAATTACGATAATACGGACATTTATAACATTCGAATAACACGAATTTTTATAACAAGAACTCTGATTATTTCGGTCCCTCGGAATTCGTGTTAATGAAGGTTTACTGTATTTCAATTGTCTTTCGCAAAAGTCTAATACCAAGAACATTATTTGTATTTGAACAGTATCTAACTTATTGTTCAAGGTTTGATGTTGTAAATAGACACGAATGTTAATGTGTACTAAATGATGAAATTGCAACTTCAATACAAGTAACAATTTAATGAGCCAAAACCCAAAAACCAATAATCCAAAATACAATGCTAGTCTCGTCCTCCAGTAGTAACAGTCCCAGTCTGCGTAAGCGGGGTGCAATGCAGTTGTCGTGATCCAAATCCAATTGCGCCGCGTAGGGCTGAAAAGGCAGGATCTGCAGACAGCTCGACTCGACTCCAAACTCTCGACCGCGTGTAGTGCGCCGCGTCCCGCTCACAAAGCAACGCGGTGGAGGGGCGGGCGCTGCTGTCCCTTCCTGAGGAAGGAGGGGTTGCTGTGCGGCTGGCTGCGTTCGGCGAGCCGTGACGAGAGGCTCGCTAGCCCACGAGCGTGGTAGCCGGCGCGGCGTTGCAGCGCGCTGGCGCTCGTAGCGGCGTTTGGCGCCACTTCTGTTGGCGATCCTGACGCATCGCCATGCGGATGCCACATCTGAATTATATTTTACTTAAAAATTGGAAATATTATATTGTTTATTCCTTTCATCCCGATTCTTTCCCGATTCCCTATCAAACTCGTCCTCCCTAGCTTTCACTCCTGTCATCCATGTGAAAACCTGCATCTAAATTGCATGCGTATTTTTAATTGAATGACATTCTTTACTATGTACTATTCTTATATAAATTTTGAAAGTGGTCAGGCGGAAGAGCAGGCTAAATGGCCTGAGTCTCACCACCAATAAAGACTATTTATTTTATTTATTTATTTATTTATTTATTTATTTATTTATTTATTTATTTATTTATTTATTTATTTATTTATTTATTTATTTATTTATTTATTTATTTATTATTTATCTATAAGTGTTATAGTTGTGTGTGGCAATATCGCAGTTACGATTCTACAACTTCTAACTTCAGAAATGTTGAATTAAATTTTCATTATTAATTGTTTGAAGGATTAATCTTTAACAATACCAACCTTTATCTTTCATAATTATATTTACATTGAAGTCTGCTTATCTCTAATAATTGTCCACCTATTATAGTAAAATCCATTCGCAATCCTGGTAAATGCACTCCTAACAGCCATTGCTTGAAAATGAATATACACATAAAATACACACCACTATTATTTATAAAATTTTAATGCATATCTAGCACCAATGACAGTTCTCTTTAACCGAAAAACTATATCCGTGTTTACTACGTTCTGAATCGACGGTATACTGTTTCAGATTATGCCGCGCTGTTCGTTGTGTTTACAGTCACAGATACACACGATTCTGATCGTAGCGCGAAATTTCGCGCCTCGCCCTGTTTGGCTATTGTACCGTATGCATATCGACACTCGTTGCCACAGCCGCCATCTCCTCCTTCGCTACCTACTGACTGAGGTGGCTCAGGGCATCAAACGACGTCACTGCAGTGCCTACGACAGGCAGTCCTAAGGTTCGAGACTTGACGGTGATAGTTTCGACACTACCTATTTCGAAGTCAGTCACTGTCTGGAGGAGAATCCTAGCGACCGGCTGCTTTGATAGCTAGTTTTCTGTGGTTTCTGAGATCAACATCAGGCGAATCCCGGAGCAGTACCCTAACAAACAGGCCACAGACCACTTGCGATCTTCCTTTCTTTTCCTTGTCCTAACCTCACCCCTTTCTTACACACACTTACAGTAACATGCATTACACTACCACACATGCTGAGAGACCGGTCGGGAGCTTAGATCTTTTCTCGGCAGGGGCGGTGCCTCGCTGATGGGATATACCTGTTTAGGGAAAACCAGCAAGCCGACTGGTAGGTCGGCGCAGGATCGCGCCATTCAGTGGAGGAAGATCGCTCCGATCCCCCGCGATAAAAGCACCACATTTGCTGGGCTAATGACCATAGCAGTTGTCGCGCCCGGTATTGCTAATCAATCAATCCATCCCTGCAGCCACAGCACCATCAAAACCACGGGTCTCCTCTTCGTCGCTTCCTCTGCCGCATCCGTAGCGCACGTCACTTCCAACACCGCAAAAGCCTATTTTTGTCAGGAGTATCAATGCAGTTGTTGATCATGACCCAACAATGATCACTCAAAATGGTCGGGTCCACTCTATTCACCGTCTTCGCGCCTACTTTGACGACTTCTCGCAGATGCAGTCACCATATCTTGTGCTGTATTCACCGATTAGCGAATAATAACAAATATACTTCCGAATCTCAAAATCACTGTCACCATCGTCGAGGGGGGAATATTTTTTAATGTATAAGTGTATATGAATAAAAATGTAACAAGTGTAGAGTGCACAGTATAAAACGCGGTGACTCAAAAAATTGAAAAACGTAACTATTTCTAAAAATTCCAGTTTGTAACTGATTGCAGTCAGCGTCTGAAGAAACTACTACTAAAGTAACCATTTTAACTTTAGTATCTTAAGTTGGTACGATGCCGGTACGATGCAAAACTGTAGCATAAAAATTTCTGCTTTAGAAGGTTATTTAAAACTAAACAAATGAAAAAAAGCGGTTTCATTTCATTAAGAAAAAATATTCTAGTGTTTAGTGTCCTCGTGCGAGGACTCTTGAGTTAAACCCCACTCTCGTTCCCATCTCTCCATTTCCACATTAAGGGGGAAGTTAAAGAAACGTATTTATTTGTTTTAAAAATGTATAAGGGTTACTTCCAATGTACTTAGAAAATATCAAATAAAAATAAAAAAACAAAGTAATTAATATTTGAAACAAATTTTCAATATATGTGTATTCAGTATTACAGACAGATGTTCTTCTAATGATTAACAACTTTTCATAAAAAATTCACCTTCAGTTGCAGATTCTGCTCGTCTTTCAATATGTGGGGAAGTGTCGAGAATCGCACAACCAGCAAAAATGCAATAGAGTGACGAAGAATATCTCATTCTGTAGATTATGGTGTGAGAAACTATTCCTTCCGGCCTTTGACCTTACATTTTCATATTTCAAGGCACTAGTACGCTTTGTTTTGAAGTTACATAATTATATATATTTCAACAAGTCTGCCGGAGTATTGCGGGTTGCATTTGTTATGAATATTTAGATGCGTTTTTTTAAATCCTTCATACTTTTAAAGCTAAAGTGCAATTCTTCGTCTTCTTGAAATTCTCTTTCTTTAGAGACCACATTTATAAACACTGGTTGTGTGTGGGAGACGCAAAACTCATATTTTACTAAAGTAATGTATGAGAGGATAATTACGCAAGTCAAGTTAGAGCTGTATCTATTTTGGCGTGAAATGCAATGAAAATGATGCGTTGGCTACATTAAGGATATTAAATATTTAACACGGACACTGAAGGCCGGAATTTCACCAATGACTTTAATGTACGCGAGCCAATTGAGTCACTTCGACCATAGCAGATCCGCGATTTCTTTGGTAAACAGATAACTCAATTACTTTGACACAACGTTTTGAAGTATTTCCACATACACTGCGTATTTCACACGTATTTCATTTTTCCACACGTTTTAGTTGTGTGTCAAAAAAGAACACCCGAACCGGGCGACACTCAGCGTAACAGTTCCCTGGATATCGACCATCTCCGACTCCTCCGCCGCCATCGTTGTCACCATCAAACCACCAACGCCACCATCGTTGTCACCATCAAAGCCACTGCTGGCGCGAAATACGCTTCTGTGCCACCCATCAAAGCAGATGCTACGGCCAGTGCATCTCTGGGCTGCCGCAAATATTCAGCGTGAAAATCGCCGACGCTCCAATCACCACTGCTGCCACAACAATCAGCAGGGCCACGAGCGAGATCATTTCGCTCGAGGGCTACAGCAGTTAACAAAATCTACTACATGGCCGTCAAGTACAACAGGTTCGCCTCGTCGCCACGAGCGAAAACTTTTTGCAGAGGAAACCGAGTGTCTGATGCTCGATATTTTCTGCTGCGACAGTTGAGACGCAATTCTAACGGTCCAACCCAAAATTAAAGATGCCGCGAAGTTTAAACTTGTAAACAAGGTATACAAAATGTGTGAAAAAAACTAAAAAAGTAAGTGTAATTTACCTTAGGAAGGTATAAACTGCGAGAATATTTTTTTCATTTCTGCTGAAAATTCAGGAAGCGAAAGTATCTTAAATGCAGCTGATAAATTTTGTAACTTTAAAAAAGAATTTGTTTCCATGACATAAAAAAGTATTAATCTATATTAAAATAAGAATTAAAGTACAACATATATTTTCAAAATATATTCTGAATGTTGATCTTTTTTAATGAAAGGTCCCAAGTATTCTTTTCCCCATCCAAAACATTGCACAAACTATAATTATAATACAAACCCTTGTGATATATTGCATCACATTTTGACCAAAAACGACGTCAGAAAAGGTTATGAATGGTTTTCAGCTTCCTATAAAAATTTAAACCTATAAAAAGCAAACAATCATCGATAGTCCTCTTCGCTACCACCGCCTTGAAAACGATCGAATTAATAACTAAAATACTTAATTTTAAAATTAATCAATGGGGATAAAATCCGCAGAATAATCCTAATCTTGAGCCTGCAAGAGTTTCAACGGATACCGCTTTCGCAACCCCTTGATGATCGCCTAGAAGCGAAGGGACTGTGCTTGGCCACCGCAAATAGTAATTAGCACTCCCGGATAGTGCTCTTGGCGTTGTGGGGCTAGGAGTCGGTCGTTTCCGTCCAAGAGACCCCTGCGGTGGACGACGCGACGCGGCGTCGCGTCGCTTCTGCTCCGTTGCACCCGCCCACGGCTCACCCCCACCCCCACCCCCGCGGGCGATTGAACAGAGGAAGGAGATGGAATGAGGACACTACTGGATATTCATATTTGGAGTTTTAAAACTTTGCCTAATCTATGACCTTCACAGGACACCGCAACGGTTTGGATTGTTTCTTACTTTCTTTTCTCTTCAATGAATGTCTATCAATTATTATTAATTAAAATTATTAATAATAATTCATTAATTACTATTAATAATAACAATTTAATTGTTGCTTATCGGACCTTACCCAACGCCCACACATCAAATTGAAAATGTAAAAAAAGCAGGTGTCGACATCTGGAAGGGACATATTCTGTACTGAATGGCGTTTTAGGGTTATTCATGGAGGCGACGCTTTTGGGTTTCCAGAAAATGGACAATAAAGGTTCTTTTTCTTTTCTTAGTGCAATTGCTATTGTAGTGAATTCGTTTGTTTCTTTTACTTCCAGTATTGGTTCGTATTTTAATAGTTTCTCTTCTTCTTCTTCTTCTTCTTCTTCTTCTTCTAAGGCGCTATAACATTCTCTTGAATGTCTTGGCCTGCTCCACAACACTTCCATTTTCCTGTATCTTGAACCATCTCATGCTAATTCCTAAACCCTAGTCTCCTAATGTCCTTCATAACAGAATTTTTCCATCTGATTTTCGGTCTCCCTTTCTTTCTTGCTACCAATTATAAATCTTCTTGACCATTTTTTCTTCTTGCATTCGACATAGGTATCCAAACCAGCCAAGCCGAGGTGAGATAATATGATTTACAATGTTTTTAAATTTTGTGATGGCTTCAATTTCATGATGATACTTTATCCTCCAGAGGTCGCCCTCAACCTTTATTGGGCCCAAGATCTTCCCTTTATTTTTCTTTCGAATACATTTAGCCTTCTGATGTCATTTTCCTTTAGGGTCCAGGTCTCTGCCGCATATGTTACTACATTTCTTATTGCGACATTTTTTAAAATTTATTTATTTATTGTCGCATCAACTACATGGTCATTAGTGACAGGTATAATGTTACAATTGTTTACATTGTATTACAAGGATACACAGTCTGTTGTATATACAGTTTAGATTCCAGAAAATTCAATGAGGATACACCACAATATTATACAATAGAAAATATACCACGAAAACAAAAAAAAATGCAATACAAAATACATAAATGATCACAATAGTAATTACAAGATTACATGATTAATACATGATTACAATAGTAATTACAGAAGGTGCGTATACATAAGTGTACACCCAAACTTGCATGTACATTAATTGCTCCTTGTTGTGTACACTTTTCCATTTACATTTCGTCAAAAAGTTTGGTATGTTTGCAGAATTCTATAATTTTTTTTGGTATACAGGCGAGTCACGGATTGAATCGAAATTCGTTCCTTGCAGATGTTTTTGTCTTTGTTGCGAGAATTGAGGGCATTCGACAATTAGGTGTTGTATGGTGATTGGGATGCTGCAGATAGAGCAGATGGGAGGAGTATTCTTAGTTAACAGGTGAAGGTGGCTTAGTTTACAGTGGCCTGTTCTTATTCTTGATATGATGAGTTGCTCCCTCCTACTTAATTTCTTGTTGAGTTTAAGGTTGTTGACATGCTCAATTTTCTTATGAAGGATACTGGCTTTTTGATCTCTCCATATTTCGTCCCATTTTGCAAGCGATATTTTGTTAATATATGTCCTTAAATCGTCAGTTGTGTTGGATATGGTCAATACCCTGTTTGAATCTCCAGCTGTCCTGTCATTGTCGGGGCATATACTGTTGTCATCTCCAATTGTTTCTTCTGTTTGAGTCATTTCTATTGTGATGGAATTCCCTGCTTTGGTGATGTTGTACTATAGTTCTTGTATGTTAATGGCCATTTCTGTTTTGAGATTTCTTTTAGATATATTGTGTATGGTACCGGGAGATTTTATGTAAATTATAAATCGGCTGCTGTTTATTTGGTTAGCCAGTTTAAATGCTAACATTAGTGAGTACATATCTGCAGTGGTCTTGCTGCAGAAAGAATGAAGTTGATGTTTAATTTTGGTTTCCTGCGTAGAGATTACTGAATAGGTTTCGTTTTCATTTTTTATTCCGTAGGCAGGGTTGCAACTTCCACTGGCAGGTTCAGCAGGTTGTAGGTCCCGGGTTTTTGTTGTGAGGTTTGGATCCGCGACAGAAGTTGAAGCCACATTGGTTAGTATTTCTGGTATTGTCCACGGAGGAATATTGTGGATTCTTTTCTTTTCTGTTGGTGTTATCTGGAAAACGAGTTTTCGCATAAGTGTTTTAATTTTTGCATATAGGGGAATGTATCTCGACTCTTCTTCGTAATCAGCTTGAATCACAGGATAAACATCGTGAAGTATTATTGGGTTGATTGAAGTAGCAGCGTTGATGGCATATTTCAACATTAATGTCTTTCTGCGATGTGCTAGATTTAGTTCGTTGGATTCAATTAGAATGCTTCCGATAGGGCTTGTGCGGTAGCAACCGGTACAGATTCTTAGGCCTTGGTTGTGTATAACGTCTAGTTTCTTGAGGTCGTTCCATCGGGCAGAATCATAAATTACTGATCCATAATCTAATTTAGCTCTTACTATGGTTTTATACGTTAGTAATAACAGGTTTTTTATCTGCACCCCAATTGTTGTCTGAGAGGCTTTTAGTATGTTGAGGTCTTTTAGTATGTTGAGCCTTTTTTTACATTCGTCTAACAAGATCTGTATGTGGTTTTTCCACGACATTTTTGAGTCAAAATGCATTCCCAGAATTTTTGTTCTTTCTACATACTTCAGATTGTGAACACCGAGCCTAAGTGTAGGTAGATTATCTTCATTGTGCTTGGCGAATAATATGCATTCTGTTTTTTGGGCCGAGAATTTGAATCCTGTTCTTTGGGTCCATTCATGAAGTCTGTTTAAGGAAGCTTGCATGATTTGTTGGCTTGAAGAGATAGATTTCCCTTGACAGAAAACGGTGATGTCATCTGCATATTTTCTTTTAAACACAGGAGATTCGATATTTGCGTCTACATCGTTAATTGCTAGAAGAAAAAGTGTGTCTCTCATTACGAATCCTTGGGGTACTCCATTTTCTATCTTTTCTTCAGAGAGGCAGCCGTTTATTCTCACTTGTATGGTCCTGTCTTTCATAAAACTTTTGATAAACTGAAACATGTTTCCTCCGATTCCAATCTGCTGTAATTTTCTTAGAATTTCGTGTATCCACACCATGTCGTAAGCTTTATCAATGTCTAAGTTGATGGCTAAAACATGTTGGTTGTTTGATAATGCGTCTTGTATATGCGTGTGAATGCTTATCAGGTGAGCTAAGGTTGAGTGATTTGATCTGAAGCCAAATTGGTTATTGGATACAATTTTTTGAAAATCGAGAAACCACCTGAGTCATGAGTTAATTATTTTTTCAAAAATTTTGCACATGTTGCACGTTAATGCGATAGGTCTGTAATTTTCGCTTTTTGATCTGTCCTTACGAGGTTTGGGTATTGGAACTACTATTGCAGTTCTCCATACTTTAGGAAATATGTTCTTAGTCCAGATTAAGTTATATATTTTCAAAAGGGCTTCGTTTCCCTCTGTGGGTAATGGTTTGATGAGTATATTGGGGATTCCATCGGGGCCTGGCGATGAATTTTTGGTGAGTTCCTTTAGGGAGATGGGGTCGTTTAAATGATATTGAGAACCGGTGTCTTGATTAATATTAAATGTAATCTCTTCTTTTTCTTCTTCTGCTTTGTACTGAAGAAAATCAGCAGAATAATTTTGAGAACTGGAGTTTTTTGTAAATTTGTCAGCCAATATGTTTGCGATGCAGTAAGGCTCCGTAATCATTTTGTTGTCATACTGTAGGAATGGAATTGAATTGTACAATTTGCTTCCTTTTATGGCATTAATCTTATTCCAGGAGTCTTTAATGTTGTTTGATGCTGAAATAGATGACACAAAGGCTGTCCAAGATTTAGCTTTGCTCTCTTTGATGATCCTTCTTGTCCTAGCTCTCATTTTTTTGTATTCAATCTTGTTTTCTAAAGTGTTGTGTTTTTTATACTTGTTAAAAGCTCTTTTAGATCTTTTTATTGCGTCACTGCATTCATCGTTCCACCAGGGAACTGATCTTGTCTTACTTGTAGGCCTGGTGTATTTAATGGATTCATATTTAGCTTTTGTTATGATATTTGAGAAGGAGTGAATGATACGGTCGATATCGTCGTTTTCTTCGAATATATCTTGCTGATTTAAAAGCTTGCTAATAAATTTTTTGTATTGTTTCCAATTTGCTTTGTCGTAATTCCATTTGAGAGATCCTACAAAGCTGTTGGGAATACTGTGGAGGCAGTCCATGTACAGGAGTATTGGGAAGTGATCACTGTCGTGTAGCTGTTCGAGAGCACTCCAGTTGCATTTTGGAGCCATTGCAGTGGAACATAAGGTAAGGTCTATTGCGCTGAAATGTCCGTTTCTCATATTAAATTGAGTGGGTTGTCCGTTGTTCAGGATTATTAGGTCCTCTTCATCAATAATATTTTCCATGAGGCGTCCTCTTGCGTCGGATTTGTTTGATCCCCATATTGCGTCATGGCTGTTGAAGTCGCCAAGTAGGATAAAAGGTTTTGGAAGTTGTTTAATCAGATCTTTCATGTCATTAGCATCGAGAGAGTGGCTATTGGGAAGGTAAATATTACACAATTGATTGTCGCTGGGGCTTGAATTTTAATAGCTACAGCTTCAATCTCTGTTTGTATATCAATTTGTTCTGCAGTATTCTTTTGCAAAAATGGCAACACCACCGCTAGCTATATTGGAGTGGTGACGGTTTTTGTTGTAGCATTTGAAACCTTTTAATTTACCTTTGCTGTTTGCTTTGAAGTTAGTATCCTGAATGCAGATTATTTCAGGCTTGTGATTTTGGCAGAGTAATTGTAGCCTTTCATATCTTGTGTGGAAACCGTTTGCATTCCATTGTAGAATGTTCATTTTAGTATTGAGAGGGGTTAGGTTCAGATATTTCTGTTGTGGTGGCTACATTTTGTAGTAGATTTGCTTTGTCTTGTTAGTAAGTCTTTAAGGATTTTTGCAGAAAAATATTGGCCAAGTCCAACTTGTATAATGGTTGTGGATGCACAGGTCAACAATGGTATCCAGTGGTATTCTTTGGCAGTGTCTTCGTTTGTTTGCTTGAATTTTATTTAATAATGGCAGGTTGGTGTTTATCATGAGGCTTCTATTAAAAAAGAATTTAGTGTCAGATTGTTTCCATACTAGATTCTGAGTCGGATGTGTCTGATTCTGGTATGTGTTTTAACAGTTTTTTCTTTAGTCTGGTGACTCTGCCTTTGATAACTCTGTCATTTAGTACAGAGTGGATATCGTTGAGTATTTTTATGACTGCTGGAATATCATTGGAGTAATCTTTGACAATGATGAGAGGGTCAGCAGAGCCCAAAGCATTTTCAAGTAGTAAATGAAGTTGGTTTTCTGACAGTGGAAAGGAGTTTTTGTTCTTTCCGAACAGAGCTTTAGTTGGACTGAGCATGTCTTCAAGAGTAGTACTAGGGTTACTGTCTTGGTCCGTTTTATCTTGTTTTGCAGAATTCTTTTTCTGTTTCTTTATTTTTTTGTCTTTTTCACATTATTGTCTTCATTGTGGCTGTCTTTAACATTGTTGTTTGCTTCAGAGGGAGAGGAGGATTCACTTGGGAGGCTTCTCTTAAGAAGGGGGGAAGGATTATAGGGAGGCAGTGGGTGTATCAACTGTGATGAGTTGTACTTCAGTGTTGTTTGAGGGGTTTGATGATATATTTGTGCTGGTAGAGTCCAGAAGGCAATTCTCTTTGGGTTGATTTTGGGGGCAGTTACTAACAGTATGGCCTTCCATTTTGCAATTGAAACAAGTAATGTTTTCAGCAGAGAAAAAGATTCTATATGGTGTACCTTCATATACAATTACTGATGACTGAGGGAGTTTGTGAAGTTCCTCAGGTTGGATGAAAGATTGCCTTCTGAAGCTCATAATATGACTGAGGTTAGGATCAGACAGACCAGCTCTGATGAAAGATATACTGGAGGTAGTTTTAATGTCATGATTCTTAAAAATATTTACGATTTCCTCGTTTGGAATAAATGGGTATACATTTGATATTATGATTCTCTTGAGTTTGTTAATTAGGGGTCTCACATTAACAGTAGTATTTTTAATGATCAGAGTAGGGTATTTGTTTGTTATAAGATCAGCATTGATCTTCGAGTTCAGAAACACACATATTCTATTGTTGAGATATTCTTGATATAAAAGTAATGGCATTCGGGGGAACAATTTCAGTTAGTTTACTTACATAGTCTTTGACAGTTAGATTTTGGCATGCGTCCAGTAATATAGATTGTTCTTTTGATGGAAAACTCACAGTATTTGCAGCACCGGCGTACGACTTCGTGGGTTGCTCTTGGAGGTTAGGTGACGGATTCATCTTGACGTTGTCTGGTACTGCTTTATTCATGTGGATACGTCGAGCCAGCCGGCAGGCCGGCCAGAGAAACGCTGTATACTGCTTGGAACACTGATAGCACATTAAATAACACTGTAAGGTAATATTAATACTGAAATGTTTTGGTTCGGAGATATAGTATATCGATAGGTTGATAGAGCGCAGCAGTAGTTGTTGCCTCTAACGCTGTCGAACTACGATTGACCATTGCGACTTTATAAAGTCGAAGTTTTGCACTTTTTGAGAGTAGCTCTCTTCTGAATAGATCTGTATTGACAAAGTAAGCCCTGTTCCCTGCAGCAATTCTTTCAGTTAGCTCATCTTCGATTACATTGTTCATATTTACTCTTGAGCAAAGATATGTAAAGGAGTTTATTTCCTGGTACTTTTGATTATCTAAATCCTTTTCTCTACTGATTGCATTATGAGTTTTACATCTCATGTACTGTTTTTTTTCTTGGTTAATTGCTAAATCAAACATTGCTGATTATTCTTTCAGGTGTTTAAAGATTTCTTCTAATACTTTCAATAACCTCGCTGTTAATAAAAAATCGTCTGCATATCCTCTCCATTGTTTCAATCTAGTTGTTATAGTACCTTTTACATCTATAGCTTCTGAAATAACATCTAGCGTAATGTTCAAAAGAGTTGCCAATAATGGATCACCTTATTTGACTCCAAGTTTTATGGCAAAGACTTCGCTCATCTGATTTCTTATCTTTACTGTAGCTTTTGTTTCTGATAAGGTTAGTTGGATCAGTTTCGTCAGTTTGAAGAGTATTTTGTACAGTTCGAGGCTTTCCCAGAGTTGGCTCCGACGGACCGAATCAAATGCACGGACATAATCTACGAACATATTCTGTATTTCAATATTGTGCTCGTGGATTGGTCCACGAGCACGTGGTCCGTCTGACCACGCAAATTCCGCTACGCTCCTTTCACCAACCATGGGAGAAAGAAGGTATTACTTGGGCGACGAAACAGGCGATTTTGAATTTAGCTCAGAGGCGTCATTTAGGCTTGAGGATCTTTTACATGCAGTAAATCTACTAACATGGGACAGCCGACTTTACTACGCCTTCCTTCGGAGGGTAGTAGTTCGGAGGGTAGTCTCTGTGTTGTTAGCAGAAAGGCGATCAGTTCTGCTCCTTTTAGGGGACTGCAATTTCTCAAATCGTTGTATACGTACCTTTATTGAAAATGCCAGCTTCCTGTTGTGCATATGGTTGCACTAATAGGTTCAAAACCGGTGGAAACATACAATTTTTTGGGTGAGTAATTACGGAAAGAAACTCATGTTTGTGGATTGTAATGCATGATACTGTTCGTGAATGTTTAGTTGCTCTTTATAATTACAATAAATTGATAATATGTAATAAATTTGCAGATTTCCATTTAAAGACGAAAAAAAGTGAAACAATGGGTGCAGGCCTTGAAACGGAAAGAATTCTTGCCTACCAAAGCGAGCAAATTGTGCAGCGAGCATTTCTTACCCACTGACTTTTTAGATCGTCAAGGGTCTTACATAAAACGTTTGAAGCCAAATGCAGTACCTTCGGTATTTCCAGCATTTCCAGCGTATTACCAATGCAAGCCAAAAATACCAAAATTGCGGGCAGCTTTAAATGAAAGTACTACGCCCGCAGTGAACGAAAATTAGTTTTGTGATAACCTTGTTTCCACCGAAAGTAATGCAGAGAAAGCGGTGCAAACGGAACACAATGAGTCAGAAACTGTAATACAATTAAGAAAGAAAGTAAAGATGTTACAACAGAAAGTGAGGAAAAGAGACAAAACAGTTTGTAATTTAAAATATTTGTTGAAGAGTTTCCGTGATAGAGGTTTTCTCGATAGTGAAGCAGAAATATCAATTATTGAAAATTTTGGTAGTGTGGCCCAGGAAATATTTCGGTGAAAATGTTCACAGGGTAGAACTTGTTCTTATCCGTCAAAAGTATATTGCAATTATACTGCATGCTTATGCTGGACGTCTACAGTCTACTGCAAGCTGCAGACAGAAACTCACAAAATTGATTCTTTTCAGAAATGAATAAAATATTTTTCACATATAATTTTGTTATTTTTGTACCCTAAATATCCCAATTTGTTCAAATTTGGAAGAAAATATGAATTGTGAGCGCTTTATGTATAGAAGTAATTCATTCAAGGAATTTACGTGCTGAATAATATATTTAGCGATTGTGAAACTGGAGTATTAGAAGAAATCTGCCAAAAAGTTCCTATCAAAAATTTTATTAAGAAAATTATTAGAACATAAGAATTACTTTCATTTATATTGTGTCTCCTACTGCACCGCAGTTCCGCTCGCGCAGCTTTCTGCCTTTCCCAATCATGGCGACCGCGCGCACCAGCGGCTTCACTCGTACTTCAGCAGCGCGCCGGGAGTTAGGTATCTAGTTAGTATATATATATATATATATATATATATATATATATATATATATATATATATATATATATATGAGCAGGACTAACTGCAGTATTGAATGCCCTCTGACGGTTTTCCTGCGGCCTGTAAGACTGCAATCTGATTGAAATCATTGGAAAAAATATTTTTTTTATAAATTGCATTAATTTCAAGCCCAAATTACGCAAAAAGAACTCGATATTTTCAAAAAAGTGTAAATTAGTTTTGTAAAGAGCTGATGTTTCGGAATATATTTTGTCTCAAGCAAAAATCCCTATCTTCAATTTTGTAGTTTTGAAATGTGAACTTTTTGCAAATTTCGAAAATACGAAGTTCGCCAAAAATGGAACTAGCACCATATTTTAACGTCCCTTGATACACATGAGCATAAAATTCAAAGAAATAATTTGATGCTGTTTTTGAGAAAAGTGTTTTAAAATTTAAAAATTGCCTTATTTTACACAAAATTACGCGAAAACTAATCATATTTTCTTTGAGAAACAACGAGGAAAAAAGCTCTTTCTTCAGTAGTATAGTTGTAGGAAGTCGCCCAAAAAATATTGTACTCTCATAATTTTTGAAAAATCTGGGATTTCAACGAACATAAGCTCTGCACTATTCCCTTAAGCATCCTTTTCGCTTTCCGAGGACAAAGTTAAATAAAAAAATTTGGTGTCATTTTTGAGAAAATTTTGAAAATGCTGACTAAACTTCATGTAACGTATACTCAAAAATCAACATAACCGTTTGAGACTCCCAAAGCCTCGAGTTCGTTCAGATCGATCGGGGAATAACAATTTTGGAGAAAATTGGTTGAACGGTTTAGGCGCTAGCGTAGACCACAGACGAACAGACAGATGTTTTTCCTCAATCGATTTTTCGGTATCAGGGGCTGGATTCTGGATTCACCATGTCTTAGAGAAAGTAATTTGCTATTATCAGCAATAGGATTTATGCATTTTTTCGTTCCACGAGTCCGGCAATAAGAGTTTTGCTGTTTACCGCTGCACGGTTACACAACTTTCTCTTTTCACGAAGTGCGAGAAAGTAAAAAGCTATTTTCTTCCATTTTTCTACAGTGGCCGAAGATATTTGGACAATGATACACCCCTACCTTATAAAATTTAATCTTTTTACCAGTAGTAAGCTCATCTCTGAGACCATGAGCCCCGTTGAGAAGGACATTCGCGAATTCCTCCGATTTGAAAGAAGCTGCACTGCAAGGTTGGAAGGAGTTGGAAGGAGAGAGGGACATTGTTATCCAATAGGGAGATCCAATACCAAAAATTTAAGTCCTAACAAAGCTCCCGATTGAATGACGGTGTTGCCCTCTCCTTCCAGCTCGTGACCTTGAAGTGCAGCTATGTTTAAATCAGAGTATTATTACATAGATTCATTTTTAAGGCAGGAGCTGTAACAATGACATGTTATCGGCCACTATCAAAATATCGAAGTATAGATAAGTATGTGGTAGATGCGCCAGCTGACCAGTTGACGGGGATTCTGCTTCTTTTCTTACGATTTGCATTGTCATTCGTAGAATTTTTGGGAATGATTGTGTATGATTTGTAGCACTTAGTGAACGATTGTCTATACCAGTTTTATTGAAGTATATAAATATGTGAATGATTGTTTATACCATTTTATAGAAGTGTATAAAATCAGCGTTGTTGAATACCCGAACTATTTGAAATATTAGCTAGTTCGTGAATGACAACAGAGATATTTCTATCTTTCTGGTTTAAGTACAACATTAAATTCATTACTTTATATAATATAATAAGAAAATGTTTCGAAGGATTTCCTTCGAGCGAGATTTTGATCGATGAGTGACATCCTGTTCCCAGCGTCTTCCATTTTTAAGAGAAATCGTCCCATGCACACTCACCAATCCTCTGGAATATTATATCTTTCTAGGTGCAAAATCCATGTTATTGGTCTGCATCCCATCTAAGTGGATTTCTGACAAAGAAAAACTTTTAAAGTTATAAATTGGAAATGATATTTTACTTTTCTTAATAGTGCTGTTGGAAGATGCAAAAACATTAGATAAAAAATTATACTACAAAGTAAAATAAATCACCTGATCATTTCTTGATGAAAACTGTTATAATGAATAGGGGAGAGTTAGGTAAACTGATCCACTTTTTTAAATTTGCTTTAAAATGTTATTTAGTTGACCTATACACGTGAAATTTCGCATGATATTTCAGTCAGATTTTCTTCTTATATTGTGGGAAAAAACGTCATCATTGTGCCTAAAGTGGTTGTCAAATGTGGAATGTTTTATACATTTGCAAAAGGACCAGTTAACCTAACCGGTAAGGTTAAGTGGACCGGGAATTGAAATAATATAACATTGATGTTTTAATAAAAAAAACATTATTCTACGCATTGACATAACCTTTTTCTACACATAAATGGAGAAAATGCTTAGTGAAGATTGTACTCTTCCAATTTCACGTTAAAATAAATAATGTTTTTAAATACTTCACTAGCGTCCTTCAGCAGGCATGGAAACTTTGTAACATTATGTACTGATGAAACAAAAGCATTTTGTTTGTTCTGGGAGAGACAGCTCAGGGCATCAACTTGTGTCACTGTTAATTACATATCAGCAAATATTACTTTCGAAAAAATAATTGGGGTAACTGGACCGGTCCACTAAACCTAACGTCCCGGTGGTTCAGTTAACCCCACAGCACATATTTTCTTTATTTGCTCGAAAACATACAAGCCACGACGTATTATTATAAACAAAATACACTATTATAAAGCAGATATATTAACAATTAATCTTGTGTGAATATTTTTCTTGTATTTATTCAATCGCAATAAAGTTGCAAAGCAGATGAGAGGTGCAAGGTACTTCTGACCTTTCAGAAAAAAATGCTTTACTCTACTCAACAATGAAGACCTGCAACTTATGAAAGTGACTTAGCAGCCCTGTCATTCTACCAATGCCATGCAGTGGAAAAAGCAGTTATTACTTCCCACCAACAATTAAAAGCATGGACCACTTAACCTAACCGGTCCAGTTACCCTAACTATCCCCTACATTTCAACCGATTCAAACATTTCAGTCGGAATATAAATCAGCATATATCAATTAAGTTATTGTTATACTTTACTTTATCCCAAAGGTCGAAACTACGAATCTGTAATCTATTTCACATTAAGAGTTCTTATAACAGATTCTAATAACTCAGGACAGAACCCACAATTAACAACTATAATCACTTTCGTAACAATAAGAATTATTAGAACACAAGTGATATAATAATAATTCGCCATCAGTCTTCTCTATTGGATGAATGGTCAAATTTAAAGGAAAACCATAGTATATCTGAATTTTTTACAAAGATGACAAAACGTTGTTTCTCATTTGCATTGTAACTTACTATTATTACAATACTTTTATTGTCATCAAAATTGGTCTAACCCCCTAATTTGATAATTATCTAATCTAGCATCATTACAATAATATATTCATAAGGGTATTTATTTAGCAAAGAACTATAATTTAGTACAACTGGTGTACTTTACTTTAACTGTCAACCTTCACAATTGTACTTTACGGCACTCAGATCTCTAGATCTCTTTCTTCAATTCTTTGATTCGGGCGAACAATGCTTTCTCTCTTGTGGCGCCCATTAAAGCGAGTTTCCTGCAGATGGGCGGCTTCCGGGCAGCCGGCATCAACGCTGCGCCTGTATCGCGAAATGCACCGAATCTGCCGGACCCGCTCCCGCCTTAACGGCCCCTATCCTCCGCCCATCAAGCTAAGACTCCGCCTCTGTTATTGCACATCGATCGGCGGATATTGCGTTCCCTTGTGTCAAATACAAGACATTTCCTCCGCCGTGCAAAGCCTTTCCCTCCGCTTCGGGAAACTGCACCGTCCTGTTAACGTTCTAAGTTCCCGACGTAGCTACTTCCATTTTCTCTTCGAGCTTCTTTTAGGAAACTTTAGTTGCCCGTGCGAGTCGTTTGTGAACGTAGTTTTGTGTTGGCAAAAGACTGCTGAAAGAATTAATAAATTTCAAAACA
The DNA here is from genome assembly GCA_011170035.1 of Teleogryllus occipitalis. Classification (NCBI taxonomy): domain Eukaryota; kingdom Metazoa; phylum Arthropoda; class Insecta; order Orthoptera; family Gryllidae; genus Teleogryllus; species Teleogryllus occipitalis. The sequence continues at coordinate 95,252 of BLKR01003028.1, read as the reverse complement.
AACACGTCTTAAAACAAACTATATGAAGTGAGAAAAGCTATTCCTCACGTTCACGATACCTGCCTGGAAAACTTCAATAATATAAATATGCTCGTGAGTCATGAATTGAGTACCTAATTTATTCAGAACAATAATCTTTAATTCTTTCTTATTTTGTAATAGGTACACAAGGCGAGGTAACTTCTTGCAGCTAAATAAGTGACATTTGCACTTTCAAATTCGTATTTCATATTCCATCGACCTATTTCCTCATTAACATATTAAATGGAAATTTGAAGTAATCATGATTCGATACATGTTTTTCACACAAAAATAAGAAAGTAAGCTTATTAAATTTTAAATGCGTTGGCGGACTCAAAAACGCGCTGCGAGTCAATTTTGCTCTTATCACTGATTAAAAGACATAAATGCATCAAGTTAAATTGAAATAATTCTCAGATAGTAATGGAGAAAATATTGATACGATAAAATTGATTTGGTTTGCCAATAGTGCATAGACATTTATTCAAAGATGCAAAAATCGCTTCTCCTGAAGAAAAATAACATTCTGGATCTACACGATTCCAAATTCACCTTCTCAACTCTTTTTTTAACTTAACTTTTTTTACATAAGAGATATCATTCCTATCTCAATTCAATAGGGCATTCTGAATGCACCAACCAAATGTAAGACATTTGTAAGTTCATTCCAGTTTTCTGTAACTCCTTCAAAACAATGCAGTAGTTACAAAAATTATGTTCTAAAATACAATCCACAACAAAATGAATAACCAAAATGATATTTCAGAATTTAATATTAAACTAGTGGTGCTACATAATGGCACATACTTTCTCGTATTAGGTAGATTTCTTTGATCTGGCCCAACTTTATATTCTTGCCCCAACCTATTGCCAGCTGCCATCTATCACCGCCCGCACCACATCTTTTGAAAAATGTTCTAAATTATTCGGTTTTCTAATAGGAGGACCAAAATTTTACTACAAGAATATTAAAGAAGAGTAAAAACACCTTCTACAAGGAATTTTTTGTTAAAAAATTTGGAGCCGTCTCTAAGAAATTGGCGTTTAACCGTTACTGTACATGCGATATTTGAATCTCTTTTTCACAGAAATTTTTTGACTTTTTGAAAAACTTAATTGCAAGTCATTTTAAGCACATGTACTCACAATTATAAAAATGTTAACAAATCGACGGAAATGTGCATATTAAAGGCCCGAGAGAATTAAAAAAATACGTTCATGTAATTTTTTAAAATACACCAAATCATGTAATTTCCAATCATGTAATTTTTAAGAATCCACCAAAATGAACTTAACTACATATTAAACCATGCAGCTAGCACTATCCGTTGGAAAATTGGAGCCAATTTTGAGAAAATGGCGTTTGAGCGTTTCTCAAAATCCGGAAATGTGAGTTTCCCCTGACAGAAAACTGTTGAGTTCTGGAGAAATTTTATATAACATTATTTAAAGCACATGTACTCATAAATACATTAGTATGAAAAAATTGTCGCTGATGTAAATATTAACGATGTGGAAAGTAAGCCCAAAATTACATTTTTGCAACCTTTGAAAAAACAAAAGAATAGATTAATATGGCGTTTGTCATTGCATGGGGTGAATTTGACACTACCGCTACCAAAATTCAAACAAAAAATTTAGAACCTTCTTTGAAAAAAAATCCCTTTTTTTGTTATTTTTTAAAATTGCAAATATCGCACAAAACTACTCTTTTTTTAGTTTTTCATGACCCTAACAAAAGAACTAATTATGCATAATAAATTTCATTTGAAAGAAAAATCTCTATTTTCAATTGTATTGCTGCAGGAAAACACTGAAAAAATTCTAACTTTTGCAAGTTTCGAAAATTCAGAGTTATCCATGAAAATCGGATCTATTCACCTTTGTAAGTGTATTGTACTTCATTCTTAGAATAAATTTAAAGAAAATATTTGGAGCCGTTTTTGAGAAAATTCTGAAAATGTCCGGGGGGCTTCATGCAAAGTACCCCCAAATTTTAAAGAATGTTTTAAAATATTTCAAACCTTCAAATAGATCCAGATCGTCAAGGGATTCTTCATTTTGAAAAGATCGTACGAATGGTTTAGGCGCTAGTAGTGCTTACAAACGGACGGACAGAGACAAATAGACAGACGGACAGACGTACGGCCGTACGGACGTATGTGCGGATGTATGGACGTATTGCTTTCAATTGTTTTTTTGGCATCAAGGACCCATCAAACAGGTATTTGGGCTACACCATGTATTAGAGGATTTTTACTTTAGTAACTGGATGTATCGACATTATCGTTAACAGGGCCTGGCAATGAATTTTTTCTGCTGAAAATTCGCCGTTTCTTCGCACAGCATTACATAACTTTCTCTATACTACGTATATTACTCCGTATATACGTACGTATACGAGAAAGTAAAAATCTACTATTTAATGAAATAATTATACTTTCAAAATTATATGAACTGTGATGTATGCTCGCAGTTTTATTTTCAACAATGGAAGTGGACACGCCGATGCAATCTGACAACCAACAAAATGTGATGTATACTTTGGTAGAGTTTCTCTTATTAGCAGCTGTTTGAATATATTCCGAGGACAGAACCAGAAACCAATCTTTGATAGCTCAAACATACCGATTTGTCTCGCGATGATCTAGTTTAAAGAGACATCCATTGATGGTAGAACAAGCGAAGGCACGTGGGACACATTGTACTTCTCGGGAAGAGCCACTTTAATTAACACAGCCAAAGTAACTCTTAGTATTTCGTTCAGCCTACTATAAAATGTTGGAGAATCAAATCATTTTACACATTCAGCACTTAATTGCTCGTGAATGTACAATGATTAAACTGTAAACTTTCAGCGAAATCAGTCGAGTAGTTTCTAAAAGAATACGGTACACAAATACAATACTGCCCCTTATTTACACAGATTCATCAATAAAATCCGAATGAATAGCGCGTCTCTGTCGTAGAATGGCACTGTGTCGGCAATCAGAAGAGAGCTTAAGAAGCGCCGCAGTACGGCGAATTGCGAAGACGCAAGGCTGGGACTCCGGAAGATGCAGGGCGGGGAAGAAGCCAAGGGGTCGCGCGAAGGACGACGGGAGGAGCGCGTTTGCACACGCCTTGCACAGAGGGCGACACACATCCCATGAATGCACGCTTCAGCTTCGACATCCGGTCGGGCCTGCGCTTCCCCAGAAAAAACACGTGCGACCGCTCTGCTCCTTCGGGCTTCGGCTCAAACTGTTGTATTGAGCTGCAGAGTCTCTTTTTATGGAAGGACGAGATAGGACCTACTCGGTAATAAATCAGCTCCCGTTTCCTCCGAGATTTCCCACCGCGATGCGCAGTTTCTTTGCCGCCCGTTCTACATTTCCCTCCACGTTGAAATTGGCAACTCAACGAACACACTCAAGGCATCGAATGTTTAAAATACATTCTTTTCTTACAGTTTGATGTTTCTAGAGCTCTTTTGAGAGATTACGAACTCTGCATTTAAGAGCAGGTATTTCACAAAATTAATTTAATGCACAAACGTTCAAATACGACGTTTATCTCTTTCACGTATCGTATTGCGGTATAATTAAGTATTTTATATCTGAATACGAAGGCCTGATATTTTTAATGTTTGCATTCCAGTGCAAATTATCTACTAGAATACACTGAAACACCAAAAACGGAATGCTGTATGTAAAATATACCGATATTTTGATGTACAAGTATTTTTCACGTAGGTCTTATAAGTTAATTAGAAAAAAGTAAATGAAGGCGGAAATATTCATTTCATTCACATAAACGTCTACCGTATGCATCAGTTGGTCTCGTACGTTTGTACTTACGTTCGTTTTGCATGTTTTGAAATAAAATATTTAGTCGTCTAGAAGTAATGAAATAAATGTTCTGACAAGTCAACGTCAGAACTATCATGTTTTGAAACTGGGCACTCTTTCTTAATGTCTAATTATTTTAAGGAAATAATAATTGGAATACGAGTAGTTTTTGGAATTTTTATGTATGAGAAGATTGGCATATTGTCTCGTATTTTCCACATTGCCATATATAACTTACGAAAATGTCCAAATAGAACTTAAAGAGTAAAATTTAATACTTGTGGGAATTCTGAATTGTGGGAATTCGGATTCGGAATTTGGATTTTGTTGACGTTCTTATCAGAAGAAATAAAAGAGGTCATCTTCGTCAACATACTAGCTTTATTAAGATAGCCGCCTTTCGACGGCTTTGCCGTCATCGTCAGTCTACAAGATACAGAAAGATATAACAAAATTATAAATAAATACACAATAAGATAGAAAATTAAATTACAATTAATGGATACATCAAAATTAACATAAAAACAAAAGTATAATCGATATACGATTGCAAAAGGTAAGGAACATATAGCAGATAAAATTGCAAAAATGAATTGCGACGGGGGGGGGGAATGAATACAGATAATAGCAGTTCAAATTTCAGATTATAAATATATGTGAAGAAATATACATTCTCATATTCAAAAGAAAGAAAACCAAAATTAATATACATAAATATACAATAAATGGGGGATAGTAATAATAATTAATATCAAATGTTATTACAAATATGGGGAAATAATTGAATAATAAGTTGAGCCGCTTTGCTTTCGGCAAAAGTCGGTCGACTGTGCCCAGAGGAAACGTGACACGGGGTTTTTATTGCTTTCGGGAAATCCGGCGAGGGGTCGGAGGAAGTCTGTTTAGTGTTCTCTCAGGAGGCGGGGGAGTCAGTTGGTGAGGTCGGGGTGTGTAAAATTATTAGTAGAGGGGACAGAGGGAAATT
>BLKR01003028.1:0-90316 GCA_011170035.1 Teleogryllus occipitalis | reverse complement strand
CCATATATAAACTTTTTATGGTATTTATTAGGTGTTCAGAATAGCCACTTTTACTCATTACATTCCACAATTTGACTCGATCCACACTGTCGAAGGCTTTCTCGAAGTCAATAAAGGCTAAATGGGTCTCCATATTGACTTCTCGTCGTTTTTCTAAAATCCTTTTGATACTAAAAATGTTGTCACTGCATGAGCGTCCTTTCCGAAATCCCGATTGTTCTTCTTGTAATTTAACTTCTGTAATGATTTTTAATCGGGTATTAATTATTTTTGCAAATATTTTATAAGCGACCAGGATATTTTGTCCAGGATATTTTGTAAAATTAGTTTACAGTCTTGAGTCGGGGTGCTAGGGAATAAATTTGTAACGTCAAAGGATATCAGTTTGGCATTGGCCGGTATGTATATGTCTTGAAGTTTGGTCACAAGTTCCAAACTGTTCTTGATGGTATGGACGGGTTTAAAACGTACGTGTTTATGAAAGAGGTTGTTGAGTCTGTGAGCGAGTCTGTGGGTAATAGTGTTGGTGTAGGAAACAACAGGCCTAATAGATATGTTTTCTTTGTGGATTTTAGGGAGGCCGTAGAGGCAAGGGGGGGCGGGATTAGAGGGAATAAAATATCTGGATTTAGTGAATAGGGCGGAGGAGTACTTGAGCGGGGGAGTCCTTCCAAAATTTAATACACCCCCCATAGTATAAACCGCTATCAGGTCAGCTTTTCAAACTAACAATTTTGAACACAATGTCTCTTGAAATGTATCGAATGTATAAAATGAAGTTTACTTACATGTAACGATGTGTTTAGCAACCTCGATGACATGGATTTTATCAAAGTATTCTGAAAAACTTCGTTTTGAGAACTTACAGGAACATGAAATACTTACTAATAAAAGTATTAAATTTATATCTAATTTCTTTAATGAAATGTATAATAGTTCTCAAATTTAAACATTGGCATTCACTCTCAGCCTTTCACGTTCAATTCTAATCACCCTTACTGTGGCTTTTATTAACGAACAATTATTTCAAAAGGAATAAATGATTCCAATATTATGTAACATATTAGAAGAAACGTATCGATATTAGTAAAAACTCGTCAATTGTGCAATTATTAAAATATGATTATATAATATTAATAAAATACTGAACTTACTAAAAACGTACATGTAGATACAAATACATGTCGTTGATAAAATTTCAAAATATATGCAACATTCGGGCACCGTTTTTAACTTTCTTTTTTTACCTCAATGTTAAAACGGAAAACTGAAACATTTTGAAACTCTTTGAAATTTTATGCGCCCTACAGACAAATCCAACAGATCGCGCGAGCACAGAAATTCATGTAAACACACGAACTTTTCACATGTGAAAATTCCATTTGAATGTGCACAATGGCATTAGATTTAAATTGCTGATTCTCACGAAATCTGCAATACCTTTCGTGTTGTCACTTTTCCGTGTGCATATACAATGACATGGTCGACAACGTTTTGATATGTTTAGATGGAGGGGGAATTCAACGTTCGGATTCTAATCATCTTTACAATTTTAACAATTCAAATGAGTATTAAATTCGAATTCGCCGTCAAAAGGAGATGTCAATTGAATTGCATTAATACACTTTTGTTTGAAAGCATCTTACTAGAAGATTTTAAATATGGGATAAGGGATAAATGGGATATATATGGGAAAGTCAATTATACCCAAACCATATTCATTTCATAGACTGTAAGTAAAAGAGGTTAGGCGATCCCCATGACTTCAACATCCATTATATGAGTCAATTCAAGTTTAAAATCAAAATTAACAATTCAAACTAGACGGAAAGGCTATCCACTTCACTAATTTCAAATATACGAATAAATTGAAGAAAAGCTTCGTAGCCTGTGACCATATGCAAGTTGACAATGGTTTCGTTCGAAACAGAAGCTCGGGAAATATACACATACAATTAAGCAGTTTCGATTGTAATTGAAAATGCATATATTGATTGCGCTATACCACCTATTCTCATAACTGACGGTACTGACTGAATTATCAGTGTGTGTCTGTGCTTACGGCACAGCTGACGTCACACGACAGCAAAGTTACAAGAAAGTGGTCATTGGTATACAAAGATCTGTGACATTACGTTCTATGTTACCTCACAATTCTTGAAGACAGTTGATGTATTGGAGTGTCCTACGAGAGTATTTTATTGATTCTTTAGCAATGTGTGTGCAACTTTTTGGAAAAACATTTAGTCTTGCTGTGCTTTTGTTCAACAGCATTTTTTCTGTTGCAGGCCACTTGTCCATAACTAATATTTCAATGCTTCACTGTACTCAATGCTTCACTGTAATTTCATAGTTCCACCAGTTTTGGGGGGTTTCCGCATCTTACTGCCACATCACAAAGAAATGCTAGTTAGTAGAGAGGCAGGTATAGAGACTGCACGCTGCACAAATCCCATTGGCTGTAGTGAGAAGTATATAAGAAATGAATAATAAAACAATCGCTGTAAATAAATAATAAAATATCATTATATGTCTGTTTGACATATATATTTTACTGTATATGTGGTCAAATGTCCTCGAATTTCTATTGACAATCAAAAAATTATATTATATTATTATTATAAAACAGCACAATCTAATTAATCATATAATGATTAATTAATAATGATTTTTAAATAACTTTTAATTATAGGTTACTGTATTTACAGAATTAAATTTAATAATAGTTAATACAATTTAGAGCGAAGTTGAGGCCAATATATTTATTACATATTAAACTGATTATTGAAAAACTTAGATTAATTACATTGTTCGGAGTTTATTCCTGAACCCAGAGTCTCCGAGTGCAACATTATTCTTTATTCGATTTCGTCAATATCATCAAGGTTTAGGGTACAATGCTCATGCGACAAGATCGATCTGTACCGTACCACACAATGATATCTGTCTAAGAACTGAGGATTGTACAGGAAAAGTCTCTCTAAATTTTGTTGAAACGTTTTTTGACTTGAAGTTCTTTTACAATCGTAAATATACGTAAATGAACTGCTTTTTTTTCTTTCGAAGAAAGGCTTCTCAATTTAAAATGTTTTTCTCTAAAAACCTAAGGCTTCATCCGCATGAGAATCCACCAACCAACATCGGCATGAAGATCCAGCACTTTGGTAACACTAACGGAAACTGTACGCCAGTCAGAATATACAAAACACTTGTTATAAAATGGATTAATGGTCAAAAATCAACTTGTGTACAAAAACAGGGAATGTATCACAAATATTGCCAGCGCGTGTTGTCAATTGTACTTATTCACAGTGGAATTTGCTGTGCCAAAAGCATTTATAAAACTCGCATTTCCCATTTTCATTTTTCTCTTGCGCTCACTGCTTCATAATCCACATTGGTTGAACAACAATCATAAACGAAAACTCACAAAAAATTATCATTGCAGCCACATCTCTCATAATAACGCTAATATTTGTTTTTGGCATGTAATCAAACTTTGGAGTGGATTCCAATAAAACCTGTAATGAGATAATTTCATTATCGTATTAAGTCTGACTACATTAGATTAAAACCTGTCATTACGCACTTCCCATCACGTGTAATAAAAATGTCATTATTTATTCCTCCCTGACTTCAGTGAGAACTTCACTGTTGGCATTCCCCTACTAATATTTTTACTCAGTTAATACTGAGTTGTTAAACAATATTTTTCATATTCTGTTTTACTTTAACAGATATTTAATAAAAAATATTCAATGATTTCAGAACACGAATAATTCAGAATCTGATTAATTGATTTCGTATTTTTTCTTTTTATCATCAATGATTTATTCTGGCATCATACTTTATTCAATATATTATTTGATCTCTTGAAACCCACATATTCCCTTTTTGTTTCAGGATATGTAATAAAAGTCATTATAATTTTAGTTTTGACATTTTGGCAAAAATGATCCACGCAACTTAGAAATTTTGTTCTTGTTATCTTGGCTGAGCGGAGATCATGACCCTGACACCGCGTTAAGGTTCTGTTGCGTATAAATGTTGCCTAACAAATAAATCAACCAAAAATACATTATTCCTTTCTTCAAATAACTTACTCTAATATTGTATATATTTTTTAAAATTATATTTAATAGGTAATTATTGTGTATATAGTTTCATAACTTGATATTTTGTGGCTAGGCCGTAGGCATTTAATCAATTACACCTATCTCCTGACGCTTTATAACTTTCCGAATTCTGGTCTTTACCCTAAATGGTATTTACCCCTCCATCGTATCATAAGCGACGGCAACGAGACAATAAGGTACGACTGAGGAAAAAAGCAGTCGTCAGAAGACGGGTACATGCTAACAATTTCTAAACTTTTTACTTCTGGCGCAACCACTTTCTTTTTCTTTGGCCTCCTCCGCATCTGAAATGAAACAGAGTCACAGAAGATCGTCCGCATCCGCGCCTCTTCACTTATTTTTCGGACTTCCATTTCCATTTACCACCAAATGTGCTTATTTAATTACTTATGGTTTACTTATTAATTTACAATTTTTTTCTTATTAATCAATGTCTTATTTACTTAACAGCGTGCTAACTCAATTACTGATTAAATTATTAATTTTTTACTTGTTAATTTTCCCCCTCCAGTCTAGGCTCCGCTTATATTACTAATTAGTGATGTTTTCCCACTCCCTGATCACAGTTTTCCTAACTGTCCGAACCTTTCGTAGAAATGTTCCTACTTCTTTCAACTAGGGAGATCTATTATCACCTAATACGGGTGTATGTTCTGGGCGAGCGTTACGTTCCTACGTTGGAATTAATAGTTCCCCAATCCTGCCTAAAATTGTTGCCTCAAATTCATTGTACATTTTCCTATATGACCCTACATGATGTATAATAGATTCAGTAAATTTAATTCAACAGACTCAAATGGTTCTGCAGCTCCATCATGAAAAGCCCATTTTACAAGGGGGTTTTGTAACCAGGGATCCACCCGCAACAAGTCTTCCTAACTCCAACATTTGTTCGTCCAAAACCCTGTGTAAGGATCTCTGCCAGCTACCAGGGCTCAATTTGGTCGAGTAAAGATATTCTTACCATTTCGTGGTTCGGACAAATTCCTTCTTAATTCCGTCTTAGTGCGGAGTAACTGTGACGGACAGCGCGAATGCATCTGGAGACCACAATCTCGAACTGGGAAAGGCGGTCCCCGTTCACGTACTTCTTCAACCCCTTCGGCCCTGACAACGTGAGTTCTACGGAAAACCGAGGGGGATGTTCCATATCCATTTCATATTTCCATAACTAGAGCCTGGGGCGGAAGGTAAATAAAGAAACTACTCTCTATGCAGAGTGCAATGCTTTGTATATTTCTCAAAAATTTCTGAAAAAAAATCCCACCATAGTTGTGAGCAGCCGCCGCTCGTGGGCGTCAGAGGCACATGCGCGTTGCGACTGCCCTGGGGCTCAACATGGAGAAGTTCCCGCGAAAATTCCGCGTTACGGTGCCCTCAGGGGAGGGGACCCACCTCTTCCGCTGCCTCAACGCAGTCTCTCATAGCCCCGTAACCCCAGGCGCTCCCAAACGTCCTCGCCCTTTCCCCTCCGCCCCGGCCACGCCCCCTCAAATCGGCCCCGGCGCCCCACCCCTCTGCCACCTCCCGATCGATTCCGACCACCCTGCCTGTGATGCCAGGCGCCACCGCCTCCATCCCCTGGTGATTGCGAACCCGTTGCCGTCCTCACCACCCTCGTCGAGGCGGGTGGGTGGGTGGCCGAGTCCAGCGGGGTCTGTGGTTGGTCGGGGTGGCAGTGGCGGCGGATGTGGCTGGGTGATTGGGATCGTTTGGGGGACCGACGGCGTGGCAACACGATGACCCTAATCAACCTGTCGCATCCGCCGCCACTGCCACCCCGACCCAGCCACGAACTCCCCATCCCCCGCCCTTGAAAGGAGACGATGTCAGCCGTGGTCAGTATCCTGCGGGAGGCGGATATCGACCGTAGGGTGGTCGGGATGGCAGGGCGACGATCGTGGCAGGGTGGTTGGAATCCCTGGGGGCGGTGGAGAAGTCAGGGGGAGGACGTAGTAGTGTTGTTGGAACCGTTGGGGTGTGTGGACAGTGGGGCGGTCGGGATAAGCAGGGTGTGTGGCTGAGTCGGGATGCAAGAGGCGGCAGATGGGGGAGGGTGATTAGTAGGGCCCGGATAATTATGTACTAAAATTTGGGAAAATATGTTCGTGTATATATATATACGAACTTATTCTACAGAAATAGGTACTAAAAGTAAGAAATATGTAACATTAATTATCATTTGTATAAAATATTTGTAACTAAAATACTTTAATCTCAGTTGTTCTATTTCATTAATTTAAAGACCAAAATTAAATTTTATACTTCTCATAATCCTATTATTGGGAAAGATCCCCACATCCGTAAGAAAACATATGTTTCAAATTTTCAGCAATGATACGTTTCCTTTTCTCTTGTAGGAAGGTCTTGCACTGATTAAAAGAACTCAGTCTCTAGTACGTATTTAAACCTGCACAGATCCTCTGGCGTGTAGTCAATATCCAGTGCGACGGAATTGTCCTCTCACAGCACAGCAATAATAGCACAAACTGTTTCGAATACTGGACTTTTCTTCAGATCTGAAAACTCCTTCTTCACTAGATCCTCTGTTGATCCTTGAATGATAAATTAAGTTTTTAAAGAAGCTACTGCTGATTGTACAATTTCAAGGCTATCGGAAACTTTCAAGGAAGACGTCTCCAAAGATTTAATTGTAGTGCTAACTGAAAATTGGAGCAATATAACTTTTAAGCGTCAAGCAATTGCTTTGATAAGCCTAAGGTTGCTACAGCATCAGAATCTAATAGATGCTTACCTTGTATTTCAAAATCAACATTTCAAGCATGGTAGCTCATAGAATATATTCAGGTGCCTCTTCTTGTTAATCCTCTTTGTATTGGAAATAAATACTTCAACTTTATCGTCATGAGATCTAATTATTTCTGCAACATAACTCATGCACCAGACAGGATACAAGCAGTAATTTTGGATTCAACAACTGCAGGGCTTCTGCTGCCTTACACATGTACAGCGCTGCATCGTACCAGAAGGAAGACCTTACTGCGTTTAACTCCATCAGGCAACAAAAAGCCTATTGTATCGGTAACAGTTTTGCGAAATTTGGTGGTAGCATTTAGATAATAAAATTATATGTTTACAAAATAAATTTACACTTTTAACCATATATTAAAGGCATTTCAACGTTCCCAACATGATTTTCGTACACCTACGTTGTTTCGTCAGTTAATACCCAGATGGGACTATCACCAATTTCGAATCAACACAATATATTGTTTCCGATCAAGGAATGGAATTCATTATTTCCATACTCAAATCAGGGACAATTCTTATGGAGATTCGTGAAAAATTGTTTTACGTGGATATTTTTACAGAAATTCACGTAGCATTAGATTGATTAATTTACTTATACGAATGTCGGCACAAACCATAGCACAACAAAAATCAATTCAAAAGTGAGAATTCTGAGGCTCAGAACTTTGGCGAGCATGAGATTCAGTCAATAAGTACTGGTTGGGGGTTTTGATACTTCTGTGAAGTGCTTCAGTCTTACACTCACATCTGAGGGGTCACACCGTCGGTATTTATGAACAGACTCATTTCAACGCGATGCAATAGCGCCATTTAGAGAAGACGCTGCAGATAAAAATGTTTGACAATGCTAATTTTTTTGTTTGAGTGATACCTTATCCAAAACATACATAAAATATGAAGAATTAAATTAAAAAACTTCCAGGAAAACGGAAAACATCAGTAATATGTAAGAATATGTTCTTTGGGGTAAAATATGTAAATATATTTACTTTCGTTCAAAATATGTAAAAATATGAACTAAAAAGTTAACGATTTCTGGCACTAACCGATATGAAATGTGAATATATAGTTGATTCGATTTGACAGAGTTACGTTAGGAAAATATGTTATTACATAATTATCCGGGCCCTAGTGATTAGGATCGTTTGGGGTGACGACATCGTCGGTAGGAGGATGACCCTTGTGAACCTCCTGTGTTCCCCGCCACAGTCACCCCAACCAAGCCACCTACCTTGCTGATCCCAAACACTCGGTAGCCCATACAACCACCATTCCGCCAACGGTTCCAACAACACTACGACTGCCGACCTCCCCCTGACTTCACCACTGCCCAACGATTTCGCCCCACCCCGACATGCTCGTCGCATTACCATCTCGAGCGGTCGGGATTCACCTCCCGAGGAATACCAACGACACGTTCGCGACTACCCGCCTCTCCCCGCCATTGCCTCCACGCCCACTGACTCCACGCGGCCTCGCTCTCCCAGCTCTCTCCGCGCCACCTCCGCGGCCACCAGTTTTTGTCCAATTCTTCCACCGCTCGCTGCCGTCCTCATTCCGCCTCCGTTGGCTCAGAGCATCCACGGCAGCCTCTGCTGCGAGTCTGACTGAGAGGTACTAGGGTTTGAGTCAAGACAGCGGCGGATTTCCCACACTAGCTCCGAAGCTAGGTCAAAGCCTTCCTGTGTACAGAATAATTCGAGCAGAAGGCTGCTCTGTTTGCTAGTTTTCTATGTTTTCTTCTATCAATACCAGGTGAATGCTGGAGCAGTACTTTAACAAAGGAGGCGCGGTCTGCACTGCATTTTTCCTGCCTCATCAGTGTCTCCTCTCACCTTACAAACGCACTTGCACCTATTACACTACCACACATGTAGACGACTTCTTTTGACGTCACAGGTGCCACCCCGCTGGAGATACGTGGCGAATAAACCTGGACGCTGCCCTGTATGCCGGCGCCGAAGCCGCTGTCTTCCAAACTAGGGGAGGAATACCGCCATGTTCTGCTATTTATCATTGCTCTGACGGAACGAGTGACCATCGCAGTTGACGCGCTCGCATGCACAAAATAAGCGATCAATAAACCCTCTGTTTCCAAAGATGCCACTACCTCCTCTCCTACCCTTGATACCGTCAATGTCTCTGTCAACCCAGCTCCTCCTAATGCTGGCCCCGCCTCCGGCGAGCCTATCCCGCCGACGTGTTAATTATCCCCTCGCGTATTTCGCGCTCGCACGAACCTCCGCGGATTACAGCTCGGCGCGGCACAGCGCGGGGTGGGGTGGGTGGGGGCGGGGGCGGGGGCGGGGGCGTTCGGACGCGTTCGCTTGCGCTCCGAAACGCAACGCGCGGGGCCGCAGGCGGGTCTCCGCGGCGCACTGCATTTTGTTTTCACCGCGACAAACCCCCGCCACTTTTTGCACAACACTGGTGACAAGCAGCAAAAATACTGCTGAACAAAAACACACAAAATAGTTTTTGAAACAGTAGCACTCACACTGATCAAGAACTACAAATAGAATACTCTTGTGAGACACTACAATCAATTAAATATTTTTACAAAAAACAGGCATCAGGAATACTGCAGTAACTTCGTATATATAGTACATTCATTATATATATATATATATATATATATATATATATATATATATATATATATATATACACATCATTACAAGATAAGATAATGGACATTACACAAAAGATGCACTGATCGCTGCATTAAATGTTTGAAGTGTTTCATTAATGATAGTTTAGCATTAATGCATTTTTCATGACACTGACAAGTATGATATTACACCTGCACTCAGATAATTCTTTCCATTGATTAACTATAATTCTCATAAATTATAATATTTCCTATTCTCAGTATGATAAATTTTCTTATTAAGTAAGAATATATTGCTAATGGATACTAATATCCTTCTTTCTGTCTTGAGTTTACACTTCATATTATTAAGGAGTTCCCTTTTCAGATACTGAAACATTATCACGTCACAATTACAACACTTATTCCTTCTATTTAAAAAACAATACATGTTCTTCCTAAATACCCTTTCTTTCCCCCTTATCAAATTACCTTATTTATTAGTACAGGACATTTGTCACAATTGTCTACTCCCTTTCCTAACTGACTTGATTCTATTCCCACATAATAATGAGTCCCTTCTAGGAACAGTCTTACTGTTTTTGTTGCGATTCCTTCACGCTCACTAAGGCCGAATACGTCAGCATGATGCGACAAGTCTGCGCCGTTTCAAGCCTAAATGAAGCCTCTGAGCTAAATTCAAATCGCCTGTTCCGTCGCCCAAGTAATACCTTCTGTAACCGCTTGTCGTCGGTCACATTTAGGACCAACGGAAAATATAAGCAATAATACCCGACATTACGCCCTACACGTAGTTTCTATAGTGGCGAAGAGATGGCGTAAGTCAGAAAAGGATTTCTGAAAGCACTCAGACCATAGCCAATCAGGAAATTTTTGTGGAAATACGGACGTGGCGTGAACTTGCGTCAAAAGAGCTCGCTCTCTTTCTGGTTCGAGACGCCGAGGTGAACGGTTGCCTACAAGTACACCACATAGTCGACGAGGGACACGCGGAAGATAACGGAACACAAAAGCTTTAATAAAAGGTAAATGACTGAACACTTTTCATGGATTTACGTACTGTGAATGTCGTGAGATTACATGGAATTAGTAAATGAATATTAAACAAGAATGCAATGAATGAAAGAACGACGGCGGTAATAGATCGAAATGAATCTGTAAAACCACGTTGCTGCATTCTTGTTGCTAGAAAAGAGGACTATTGTAACATAGGACATGTTTTTTCTTTGTTACAGCTTTCGTATATTTCATATCTTTCATATATTTTATATATTTCATATATTTTTTTATTCTTATTTTTGGAATTTTACTTTGGAAATCCTATTATGGAATTTTGAGAATTATTAGAAGGACGGATTATCCAACACTAGCTTGATTGGTGCCATTACGAAGTCATAACTTGGAGTTTTGGACTCGCATTCTGATGCGACCATCGCCTCTGCGAAAGCTGTGGTGAATTTTCGCTAAACGACGAGGGGACGGTGTTCGGAAATACTCCAGTTTCGACGCGACAGGCAACGCACGGACCTTGCAGAAGAACGACGACCTTGAGGCGCGAGTGTCGCGCGACGGGCCAGCTACACAGCGCGGGACCAACTTGAGGAATTCGCCGGTCGTGAGTCACATTAAAACAGAAAGAACACTCATTAAATTTCAGTCTGGAAAAAACTTCTGAGACAGGATTATCATTATAATAGCCAAAACGTTGTAATGTGAGCTTCCCTCAATAATAGACGTTGATCGGGCAAGTTTCTTAGAACATTGGTCTTGCTAGCCAGTGATTTTATTTCTTTTCGACTGTCGTAATCAGATTAGAGTAATCCTTATGTTTATGATAGAAGTTGTTTTGTACAGAATTATTTATTTAGAGTCATATGTAATTGATTCAAATCATTTGAGAGACGTTATGAAACAAAATTTTGTGTTGAAAGGCTATGTAGAAGCCGAAGGTCAAACGTGACTATTAAGTTTAACGTAATTAGTGATTTAAAAGGTAGTAGTGAATTTCGAGTATTGTGTGTATGTATTTTTTTTTGCAGGGTGAATATTTGTACTATGATTTGTGTGTCTCATGTGTGATATTTTTGTGAAGTGTAAATATGTATTTATTGCTTTTTTTTGTAAACGGGGATCAGAGTTATTATCACTTTAGTGAAAACTGCAGGTTAGGTAGGGAATTAGCTACCATAATTTTACGAAAAGGGAGAACATAGGAGGATCTGTGAATTTCATTTGTACAGTGATTTTCATTCAATAGAATACATGTTATTTGTTATTTAAAACTGTAAAATTGTGTTGGCTTGTTAATTGATCAGTAGTTTAACAAAGACGAACCCACTACCGATAGGGAAGTTTATCCGTAAATTGAGATATTCCCAGGGATGCGTGACGGTGTAATCACACGTCACGAAGTAGGCAAATGATAGATCTACTTTAGTAATCGGTGAGACGGTTACACTTCTTTCTCCACTAGTAGGTGAAAGGAGCGTAGCAAAATTTGCGTGGTCAGGCGGAAGACCAGGCCTCATGGCCTGAGTTTCGTCACGTAAAATGACACATTCATTCATTCATAATTTGGGACTTATTGACAATACGTATTCTAAGTACAAATATTGGACAAACGGATTGTCTCTACTATTTCTTCTTGTTTCCACTAGTTTCTCATTAATTCACGCTGGGATGTTCAATTATCCTGCACGATAAATCTCAACCCTACCGATTACGCGGCTCGCGGAATGAGAAAAGGGTAACATATACTGTGGATAGTGACAGTTTTGTTCGTTTCCTTATGAACCATTCAAAACACACGAGCTTCTGTGGCCACAGATGTGAAAATATCACGAAAGAAATCCGTCCACTTGTGATGTTCCTCGGGATTAATATCCGCGGCTGCTCTTACCCAAATCCTTACGTGTAATTCCGCTCCTAGATGGTCTGCTACAAAGGAAGTAGCATCGTGACTTGCCCACACCAAAACCGGGAGCGGTGGCTCAGTGCATCAAATGATGTCACTGTAGTGCCTCTGACCAGGAGGTCCTAGGGTTCCTGTCCCGACAGCGGCAGGATTTTCGAGACTAGGTCGAATTCAGTCGCTGTCTGGAGGAGAATTCTAGCGGCCGGCTGATCTGATCGGTGGTTTTTCGTGTTTTTTTTGTTTTCGATCAACACCAGGCAAAAGTCAGAGAAGTAACCTCATAAACGACAAGGACCGCGCGCTATCTTTACTTCCTCTTCATTGTTCTATCCTCACCAGGCGAATGCCGAAGCAGTACCCTAAGAAACCGGCCACGGACCGCGCGCGACCTTTGCTTCCTCTTCCTTGTCCTATCCTTCCCCCTTACACACACGTACACTAACATGCACTACACTACCAAACCTGCCGGGAGACCGGTCGGGGTTTAGAACACTGGTCCCGGCTGGGGCGGTGCCCCACTGGTGGGATATACCGGTTTGGGGAAAACCCGGCTCGTCGACGGTAGGTCGGCGCCAGATCTCGCCATCCAGTGAGGGAAGTTCACCGCCACCTCCCGATGAAAAATATTGCACAACACGGACCACGGGAGTTATGATCTCAGTAGTTGTCGCGCCCGGAATCACTAACAATCAATCAATCAATCAACTCAAATAAAATCGGGTGAACCAGGGTAGGAAAACCGCAGGCTGATGCCGATGAGCTTAGAAAACATGTCGTGATGTAACTGCGTGAGCAACACTCGGCCTTTGGGACTATCTAAATTTATACTCCAAACGCGCAAACACAGTCGGGTCAAGCTGTCATGTATCGCGAGAGAATGTAATGCTCTTTAGACCTCTCCCACTAACAGCCAGCCTATGGCGGAATCTCGCCAGATCCCGCTACCCACCGGCCACCAAATGTTTCCTGCGAGATGCCCGCTGGCTCTTTCCGTGAATTCCGCACCCAACGACTGCCTTCCCTCTCTTGCTATTACATGAAGCCCTGTAACTCTTCCACATGGATAAAGCTGCCTCTAGGAAGGTTCTCTCGGAATTCTCTCGTTTTATCTGCCTTCCTATCTTCTGCTCACCAGCGTTCAACTCACCAAAGAGAATCATGTACTCCTTGGTGATACACAGTATCATATTATGGATACACGTATAAAGATGACGTAAGTCCGATTTTCACTGTTACTCTGTATTTTGGAAAATTTCAAAAGTTTGTCCTCGCTAGGGCGATGCCCTGCTACAAAAGAATTCTGTAGAGCGGAAAACGCTCCAAGCCGACGTGTAGATTGGGGCCGAATTTTACATTCGAGGAAGAGAACATAGTCACATCTCTGAATTTAAATTGTATACTTGTAAACCTATACTTTGTCTTTGCTGAAATCGATAATAAAATCTTGAGTTACTTCGTGTACAATTCATATACTATTACCACACTTGAGTAACTAATCAAAATTAACTAGCGATGCGACAGGATGACACAGACTTGCTCATAGTAGTTACTTTTCTAATTTCTTTGTTCAGGGCTAGCTTTTCGGTGTTGCTCCATTCTCTGGCCAACTACCATCTATCGCCATTGAAAGTATATATTTTTGAAATTTTTCAATTTTTCCGTTTCCTAACACCGGAACATAAATATTATTACTTTAAGAATGTTATCGAAGAGTAAAACCTGGTCCTATAGGTACATTTTCGTAGAAAAATTTGGAGCCTTTTTAGAAAAATGTCGTCACACAAATCGCTGAAAATGTGCATACTAATAAAACATTTGGAGCCGTTTATGAGAAAATGGCGTTTTAGGGTTTCTTAAATGCGGAATTTTGAGCTAATTTTCACTGAAAATTTTGAGTTTTTGTCAAACTCTACAAGATACCATTTAAAATACTTGTTCCAAAAAAATCAATAATGGATACAAATTCCCGGTAAACTAAGTATTAACGATCTGAGAGAGATGTGAAAAAATACAATTATGTATTTTTTGAAAAAATAAAAGAATGACGTGTATGTCACCTGTTACTGTACGTTTATCACTAACCCTGCCAAAAGGGCAAAGAAAAAAGTTGGGGCCCTTTTCGACAAATTATTGTTTTAATATTTCACGCAATATTTAATGAAAACTACTGGAAGTTTTAGAAAATCGACAAGATCTCAACGAAAGAACTAGTTATATATAACATATTATTTTAAGGAAAAATCGCCATCTTGAATATTGTAATTGTAGGAAGACTCCGATAAAATAAAATTTTAAAATATCCTATCTATGCCATATTTATAAGTGTTCAGAGACTTGTTGTGTTATTTATGTGTTAAGCCGGGTCTTGATATAAAGTACCCCGAAATATTAAAGATTGTTACTCAAAATCGCAGAGCTTTCAGTACGGCGAGATCAACCGGGGAATATTCATGTGGAAAACTTCCTACGCATAGTTAACGCGCTAGTGTTATTCACAGACGAACGATCAGACGGACGGACGGACATTTAAAAAAATGTTTTTTCCGGATCAGGGAACCCCAAAAGTTGTATTTCCGTTGAAATCCCGACACTGATTTCTTTCAGCAATATATAACTTTCAATATACTACGTATATTTCCCCATATACAAGAAAGTAAAAATAGTTAACAAAAGTAACAATATTAAATCATTCACTATCTTAAGGTGATCATAGACGATAGCATTAAATGACGAGATCCAATTAATATTATTCATGCGGCAATATTATCCATGCATTATCCTTGACGCTTCAAACGTCCATGGGTCGATAGCCATGAACTCAGAGATTCTTAAGCGCCTGTGTTGCTAGTTACTATATGTGTCGCACAGACATGTGCCTTTTTGAAAGTAATATTGCATAAACCTAAATAGATTTGATATTTTGCCACTATATTCAGAAGCCACACACAAAATATAAATGAACTTGTGTACATTTGAAAAATTGACATCTGCTCAATGCATTGACGTCCTCACTGTTAGAATAGATATTGAAATAAGGGAATACACGGTGTAATAAAAACCGTTAAAGAAATTATAGACTTGGATAATAATATTTAATTTCGACTTGCTTAAACCGATAATAAAAGCTTCAATTAAACCGTATGCAAGGACCACTATTACCACTTCAACTGTATATATAAATTGAAATAAATTAAAACGTTTAGGGTCCCTTAAATAACATATTCTGGAGCCTCCTCGAACAATTGTTTCCGCGCCACAAATCGATCTCAACAGCTTGTTTTTTACATAGTTTTTATTATCATTGTTCGACAATATTATGTCATTCAAGGGTTTTCATGTTACATAGTATACATAATCATTTTTGAACAACATGTACAATGTTTATCATAGTAGAATTCATGACCGTTAATAAATTGTGGGATATGGGCCACGGCCCGAAAGTAAGTAGACTTACTTTCGAGCCGTGGCCCTGATCGGACTTGCAATGGACCGGTTGTGCTTTAGCAACTCTATATTGGAGTTGGTCTGTAGGCAAACATGAAGTTTGACCAGTTTGTGTTTTAGTAAGCCCTGAGAAAGGAATTACATATTCCGAAACGTTGGAAAACTCATGTGTTTTATTAATTAACCGATCCCGTGATCCATATCCCATAATGTACAATGTTTGATAACAATATTATTGGAAACTAGCTGCTAATGATATCCAGGAAGGGTCCTTTAGAAAAATACATAGAATATTTGGAGTACAAAATACATATTGACTTTAGGGATGTTTGAACCTGTCCACAGCTTGTACACTTCCTTCCGTCACCATTTCCCTGCGTTCCCTGCCGACGTCACCGCTCACAATCGACTTATCGACCCGAAATCCCGCGTGGTTTACGTTTCCTAAAGCGATTTGCGGGCGCGCGCCGCGAGAGCCCTCTCCCGGGCGGACGCGCAGGCGAGCGCGGCCTAAGAGGATGGTAATCAAAGGAGATTAGACGACTTGCGAGGGGCGCCGGCGTCTCGCGTGGGCGGAGAGCTCCGGGCGAAGGACTTTGTAATATGGCGCCGGAAGATTTTTAAGAGGATACTTCCCTTCGCGAAATTATTTCGTTCGCGGACTTTGTAGCGAAAGTTTGTATGCCTGGTTTGTTTTGTTAAGCGACCTCTTGAATTTGTTTCAAAGGAAGGATTTCTCCTAACACAAAATGTCATGAAGCAGTCGTATTACAACTGTAATCACTCCGAAATATCTGTATTGCGTGTATAAGTTTATTGCAGAGTAATTTTT
Organism: Teleogryllus occipitalis; assembly: GCA_011170035.1. NCBI lineage: Eukaryota > Metazoa > Arthropoda > Insecta > Orthoptera > Gryllidae > Teleogryllus > Teleogryllus occipitalis. The sequence continues at coordinate 73,607 of BLKR01003028.1, read as the reverse complement.
GTACATCAAGAGGCGTACATGTATCTAAGCCGTGCAAGGAATACTGTATTGAAAAGAAATCAACAAATAACTATCAAAATGTGCAAAAGAAATTCTCAGACTAGTTTGTTTCTTTTAATGTGCTTCAACATGAGAACAAACATTAACATTTAAAAAGATGGACTGATTGATTGATTAGTGATTCCGGGCGCGTCAACTACTGAGGTCATTACTCCCATAAGTGTAGGGCATGTTTTTCATCGGCAGGTGACGGTGATCTTCCTCCACTGGATAGCGTGATGCGGTGCCGACCTACTGTCGACTAGCGGGGTTTTCCCCAACCAGGCATCTCCCACCAGCGGGGCACCGCCCCAGGCTGATTGCAGTTTTGTGGATTTAGGAAAGGCGTTTAACTCAATATAAACGACCCTATTTACGTGAAAGCGCCTGTTTTACTAGTGTATCTAACACAAATATTTCTTATATTTTTCCTTTCATTCACTCAGTCGACTATTGAGAATTTTACAAAACAATTTGCTCAGCGCTGGTTAAAGACTAATGCCAAGAAAATTTAGTCGGCAATTCGTATGGCCTTTATTTCTAAACACCAGTTGCAGGATACCTGTACAATATTGGAATTGTGATTACATATGATTTAAATCATTTCTTATGAATCATCTCGAAAACTCAAAACCTTATATGTGAAAATGAACTAAAAATTGCGCATTTTTAGAAATGTTTAAAAGAAACTGTCTACAAATTGGCTTGCAATTTTTTAATGAAATGTTGCATGTAGGTTTAGGTTTTATTATTCCATAATATATTCTTAGTCATATTTCAATTCTGTTATTAGGGAATGGAAAAATTGAGAAAATGTGAAAAAAATGTCTTTTAAAAGGCAAGGCAGCTGAAAAGATAGTGGGTCAAAGCCGAAAAGCTAGCTCAGACGCAAGAGAATAGAACACTAACTAGTACAAGAACGTCTACGCCGTTTTGTAGCCGTACTTGTTAACCGTACTTGTTTTATCCAGTGAAGTTTTAAATTTTTTGAAATATTTTAACACGCCATTGCGCACAGTTTCTCGTGCGTGTTTTCTATGTGCAAAATGGCAATTTTTACTTTCTCGCCTATGTACTAGGTGAGAAATTAATTATCAATTATATAAAATATAGAGCAAAATATCGTCACAATATCGAGCAAAACTCGTATTTGGTGGCCCTGGTTTCGAAAAATGGACAAATCGTGCTGCTGTGTGTTGTAAATTACTTCCTCTAACAGGAAGTAATTTACCTCATTCCTCTAACAGGAAGTCTTCCCCACGCGGCGATTCGGTGAGCTCTATCCAGGAAAGGGATCCCCGACGCCTTTACCAATTTGGTAATGGTCTCTTACGCCGACGTTTCCACAGTCATTCAGCACCCCTCGAAATGCATTGAGGTGCCCATTCGTAGAGGAGTAAAACAGGGGAACCCCTTGTCTCCACTCCTTTTTATCCTCATTAAGGAGTGCTTGCTTGAGAAATTGGATAACATGTCAGGATATCCGCTATTGGAAAGGAGTGTATCCGTATTAGCATTTGCTGATGATCTGGTGCTGTTAGCAAAAGATGCCCCACGAGCTCAAGAATTGGTTGATATTGTGGTGGAATATCTTGGGGCCCTCGGAATGACATTGTCAGTCGCGAAGTGCTCATCATTCCAAATTACAACCTTTGAACGATCCTGGTTCATTGAAAACCCTTGCCTGGAAAGGTTGGGGGAGAGAATTCCTCTGGTCAGTGATGATCATACCCTAACATACTTGGGAGTGAACTATCTGGAACGGCTTCCCATGTAAAGCATCCATATCGAATTTGATGGAAGCAGTGACGAGGCTACAGAAGGCGCATTTAAAGCCCACTCAGAAATTAGCATTACTTCAAACCTACATAATGCCACATTACCTCTACCAATTAGTTTTATCGATGCCTAGGGAAGCGGGGCAGTCAAACTGTTCCTACACCTGCATATGAGTACTGCAGATGGCTTATTTTACCTGGCCAAGAGAGATGGAGGACTGGGATTGCTACGACTCTCCCAACACGTTCCTAGGGCAGCGCTGAACCTACAGTTACGACTAGAAAAATCTGCAGATCCCATTTGCAGATGGCTGAGCTCCTGTCCGAGTTTATACCAACGGACATTGAAAACCGCCTAAGCATTGAGACTCAACTGGCCCTATACCGAACAAGATTTAAGATCTTATAAGAAGAAATGCGCCGATGACGAGGTAGCCGCCTGGGAGAAGCTGGGAACCCACTTTCTCCGTTGCCGAAGAGGTTAGACTGAAACCTGCCCTGGTAATAAAAAGCCGGGAAGGGGTCGATGTGACTGTCCGCCACGAGGATGGGTCTAGCCTTCTATAAGCAGGGGAGGAAAAAGTGGTAAAGTACCAACCAGTCATTCCCCTGGCAGCCCAACTTCATGGAGTGCCCAACGCCAGAATCCTGCCTGTGGTGGTTGGAACCTCTGGGGCTATGCCACGATCAACAGTCAGTGCCCTCAAGACGTTGAGGATCATGTCTCGGGGAGATTTACTGACCATCTCGTTAATTGCTCTCAGATGCTCTATTAAGATTTATACACAATTTGTAAATTACGATGGAGCAATTTAGCATCGCTGGCAGTAAATGCAGAACATGGACTTCGTGGTCCCGTGGGGAAGTCTAGGGAACCCAGGGGATCCGACAATGCCTAGAATATATCTAGTTACCACGACTTTAAATGGGAAGTGTATGCTATTTAATGTAGCATATAGAAAATTGTGTTGTCAAAATTCTGTTTGTGAAATCTTGAAATCGAAAAATTTGTTGACGGTAAGACGGCTAATTTTAATGTCTGTCTCTCCGTCTATCTATACGTCTGTGGTCAACGCTAGGGTTCAGAATATTTTATCCACAATTGATTATTGCAAACTCAACAACTCGATGCCCTGCGAACTTCAAACGTATCTTTTGATTTTGAAGGGTACTTTACATGAAGGTTCAATAAGATCTTCAAAATACACCAAAAAATGTCACATTTCTTCTTTTCCCTCGTATAGAGCAAAGGACACTTAAAAACATCGTGAGCAACGATTATTTGTTAGACTTATGAATTTTCAAAAATGAAATTGCTCAAATTTTTCTTTCCACAACCATAATACTGAAGAGAGATTTTTCTTATGAATAAAATTTTTTTCTTCAAAATTTGATCTTGAAATGAGATCCACAATAAAAAAAGACTTGTCTTATGTAAAATAAAGGCAATTTTAAACAGTTCTTTTCTAAAAACTTCCAATTTTTCCCCTCAATTTTCTTCTTAGTATAGAGGAAAGAACGTTTAAAAATTATCATATGTATCATTTTCGTTGAAGTTTCCAAAGAAAACAGTTTCATAGAAAAAATTATTTTAGCTGATATAGTACACGTTGCATTGTTTTTCCATATCATTAGAATTGATATATTGGTTATTCCATGTGATCAACACCTGTATTGATGTGTCATAGAAGAATGTCATCTGGGATTGGTACTAGTAGCAAAAATAAGTAAGTGACAAAAATAAATTTTGGAGATTAATGTAGCAAAACTAAGTTTTGAAGATGAATGTTCAAATCAATTGGTCGGGAGGGGTTAAAATATACATCCAGATATTATAGTAAAGTAAATTTTGAAATTAAAAACTTCTTAAATTTAGTATTAAAGGAAAATAATTACGTTCTATAACTTTTTGACATACACCATTACTATTTATTCATTTCTGGCATGCTCTTCACTATAATGAATTATATATGTGGGAGTTTCATTTCGCCCCGTAATTTTTGACGTATTTCCTCCGTTTTGAATAATTTTTCAAGTTCACATTGAAAACATATATTAATTCAGAACTAGTTTTGGTGAAGGGTCTAAAATTCAGTCACTCTTCTTTGAAATATTTGAAATATATTCTCGCATGTGTAAGTCTAGTATTTTTTTACTATATAATGTTTCGGGATTGTATTTTCAGTGTCATCTAGGGGTGATGGCAAAATATCTACTATAAATATGAATTGTAAGACTTTGAGAAGGAATCTTTTTTTCATGGGATATTAAGGATAAATAAAAAATGGATAATGATACTATAGGAGAATTATGAACTTTCTTTATATTTTAAACGAATTGATAAGTCATGTGAACATAGAATGTAACATTTACCATATTTTTACATTAATTGTTATTCGCAAATGCAGCATGAACAGCGATTTTATTCGCATAACAAGAGAATAGCGCTTCATAATCCTTTTGACCCGACACCGATGAAAAAGTGGCTCCAGTTTCCCAAAAATGATCCATCAACGTTGCTTCTTCCACCGCCACAATTCTTCACCCACTGACTCCACATCCCCTGCCACCCCAATCTTCACTCCCTCTTCCGCACCCTCCTCCTCTGGCACTCTCGTTCATACCCCAACCCCGCTCTCGCCACTGCCTCCCACAACGTTCCCCTCCTTGACCCAGCCCCCACCCTCGCCCACAATCCTGGACCCGCCCCCGCCACGGACCCACCCTCGGCCCCGCCTCCGGCCCTGGCCCCGGTCCCACCCCCGCCCCAGTTCGCACCCAACCCCGCTCTCGCCGCCGCCTCCAGCGTCCCCTCCTTGACTCAGCCTCCACCCCGCCTCGCCCCTGCTACCCCCGGTCCCGGTCCCGCCCCCAGCCCCGCCCCCGCCCCCGTTCATACCCAACCCTGCTCTCTCCTCCGGCAATGTTCCTGCCTGCCTCCGTCGCCTTCGGCCCCGCCCTCATCATCACCATCGCCGCCACGGTCACCGCCACTTCTCCAGCCTTCCCCCTCGCTCACCCACCCCTCCGAGCACCCCACCTCCACTCACCCCTGCCCCCACCACACTCCACAATTCAAACGCCAACACACACAAAACCACCGCCACCAGAATCACTTCCACCTTCTTCTCCACAGCACCGCCGCCTCGAACTACTGCTCTTGAATATCTCGGCCGCAGCGGCGCCCACAAGAAAGCATTTTTCCGGAAGAAAAATCGCGCGCCCTTGGAGCCTTGTAAATTGCAGGGGGGGGTGCAGCGGAGGCCCAAGGGCGCCGAGCGGCGAACGAGCGAGCTTACCGCCAGAGCGCGCGCAACGCACCGCCGGGGGATAAGACTAAGCGCCGAGCAGCTGCACGAAATGAGGCGGGGATGGATGGAATGTGCGAGGGAGTGAGCGGGTCTGGAGCGATGAGAATCAGCGGCTGCCGAGAAAGCGTAGTAGAATAGAGTAAACAGGAAAAACTATCTCTCTACACTTTCAATCGATTAAATAGAGTGATTCATATTCAAAAGTTACATTTTTATTTCACTTATATGGAAACTAGTTCTTACCTTCAGTGTTTATTGATCAGTACTTATTACATTAACACACATAGAGAAAATTAAATAGACTTCGTAACATGTTTGTTCCACAGAGAAAATTACTCACGGGCTACAACAAAGAATATAAAACACTGATTCGACTTGAACCAACATGGCTTCTGCCTTATTTGACATTATCTGACGGATAACATACGTACACTATCCCTCGGGAAAACTGGCCACTGAAATTCTATCTTCGTAACCGCGCCGACGAACTTGGATACCCGCGGCCAGCGGGAGGGACGTGTTGACCAATTGCTAGCAGGTAAAACCCAGTTGTCTGTGATTGGTGCCGAATCCTCGGGGGTAGAAAGGACACTGTCTCAGGCTCACAAATATTTTTTCGTCCAGGCGTACGCGCAGGCAAAATCTCTACTTTGGCAGGGAAATATGTCGATATTTCCGCCTCATACGTAAACGAACTAGCCCGCTTCTCCTTGAGAAAGCGTTCTTTCTACCACTTGGGATTTGGTACCAATCACAAACAACTGTGGTTCTACCTGCTAGCGATTGGTCAACTCATCCCTCTCCCTGGCCGCGGGGTGACCAAATTTTTCTTCGCGGTTGCCCGTTTTTCAGCGGCCAGTTTTCTCGAGGGGTAGTGTACCAGTAAGTTAACGTGGATTTTGTACAAAAAATAATGTAAATGAATCATTTGAAATGACCGGTTTAGGTGCCTCAGGGCATCAACTGATGTAACTACAGAGCCTCTGATCGAGAGGTTTTAGGGTTCGAGTCCCGACCGTGTCAGAATTGTTGACCCTATCTTTATAGCTAGGTTGAGTTCAGCCGCTGTTCGTAGAGGAATTCTAGCGTCCAGCTCCTCTGAAAGGTAGTTTCCCGTGGTTTCTCCGATCAATACCAGGCGAATGCTGGATCAGTACCCTAATAAACAGCCCACGGACTGCGCTTGATCTTTCATTTCCTTTCCTTGTCCAACCTTCACTCTTTACATACACTTGTATTTACATGCACTGCACTACCACATATGTCGGGAGACCAATCGATTGGTTGGGTGGTTGGATAGTGATTCCGGGCACGTCAACAGCTTTGGTCATTAGTCCCGTAAGTGTAGTGCATGCTATTTCCTCTTCAAATGGCGGTAATCTTCCCCGCTAGATGGCAGATCCGGCGCCAACCTACCGTCAACTAGCAGAGTTTCCTCCTAATAAGGACTTTCCCACCAGCGGGGTACCGCCCCACCCGGGACAAGTCTAAGCTCCCGACCGGGAGACCAATCGGGAGCTTAGGACTTGCCCCGACTGAGTGGGGGGGCTTCCTGGTGGGAGATTCCTGTTTGAGGAAAACCTCAATAGCCGACTAGAATCTTACCATTCAGAGGGGAAAGAACACCGCCACTTCCCGCGATAAAACACTACACTTAACAGGTCTAATGAATTTAGTTGTTGACGCGCCCCGAAAAACTAATAATTCGATCATTTGAAGTGTATTTAGAATATTTATTTCAACATGATGGAAGCGGTTTTCTTCTTCGAAACATCCATCAACATTTCACTCGTACGCCAAATTTTAACATTTTGTAGTACTTACATAATTTTTATGTAACTACTAGCTGACGCCGTCGTAAAGCGTTGAAGCTTCCTGTAACACGACCAAAAGCGGTCTCTGCAAAACGAAAATAAATGAGTTTCATCTACCTGAGCCTCTCGGGCCACAAACGCTTGCCATATCCCAAAGTAAAAGGAAATTCCGTCTGTTTGTCGTTTTGTTCATATGGTTGGAGAAAATGAGCTTTTCAAGGAGGCGGTTAGACAGAAGATGAAAAGGAATGGAAAACGCGATGAAACGTTCACGTCCATGTCGTTTTTGTGCCTGCATCAGGAAATGGAAAGCGACACAGTGACTGAAGAGCACCGAGAGTGAATCCACGGGGTAATTGAGAGCTGTACGGATGTTACGAACATTTCACAAAAGTGCTTGTTTAACAATACATCTTCAAGCGCACTGGAACGCTTTTCGAAAGCGGTGGAAGCAGAACACAAAGCGGAAAGGGGATATAGATTAGAGGAATAAAGATATAACGAGAGTGGCAAGTTACGATTCAATTAAATTTGTTCTTATCTTGGCGTCATCGTGAGCACTGAGGATTGGAAAATAATAATTTTGCTTTATCCACAGACGGAAATAAAAATGGAATAGGTTCACGGTAGATGATGGGAGGGATTAAAAAATGGGAGCTAGGAGATGGGAGAGGCAAGGGTTCTATGGGTGTATAGTGACATGAGAGGAGGACGAAATAATCAGATAATGGGCGGAAGGGTCCGGAAGGACCAGGGGACGGGAGGGCAGAAGACGAGAGAGCAGGAGTCGGAAGGGCTAGGACACTGAAAGGCGAAGGAACGGAAGAGCCAGGGAGAAGAGACCGGCAGATGAGAACAGTAGGAGAGAGGTCAGAGGACAGAGGAGGAGGGGACATGAGTGGTAGAAGACGAAAGGGATTGAGGACCTCGTGAGGGAGAGCAAACGATGGGTTGGTTTCCTGAGCCCCATTAGTCAAAATAAAGTTTTATCTCAAGATGTTTCCCCCCTCCGTCCTCGATAGGGAGCTCCGGAACAGACCAACAAGTTGGCTTGCGGAGGATTTGCGCATCCATGTATCTCCCCATGAGAGGCCCCGCTAAGCTCTAAGCTCCCAAATGTGTGTAAGTGTAGTGCTTGTAAAGGCATTTGTAAGAAAGCAACGAGGATATGATATGGGAAAGGAAGGAATAATCGCGCAGTCCGGAGTCCGGTTGTCAGAGAACTGAACTGCCTGGTATTGATCCAGAAAATCAGGGAAAAGTATCGATCAGAGCAGCCGGACTTTAGAATTCTCCTCCAGACTGAAACTGAATTGAACCCAGCTATCTAACTAGTATTGAAAATTCCGAATTCGAGCCCTAGGACCTGCAGACAGAATTGTTGCAGCGGCAATAGCTGTTGCTCTGAGCTAATTCACCCGGTGGACGTGGCGTATGGCCTGGCTTTCTCCGAGCGGATGGTGAGAGCACAGACTGATTCTTTACTCTATGGTGGGAGTACGAGCCGCTGTCGAAGTGGAGAGGAAGGAGAAGGGGAAAGTAAGATTCTGGGGACCGCGAGGGCAGAAGACGGATGAGCTGAATACTGGTTCATGAAGGACAGGGGACAAGAGGGTAAGTCTCCAGGGCGGTTGGGCTAGGGGCAGGAGGGTGGGGCAAGAATGGTTGGGTGGGTAGGTGACGGAGGCAGGGGATGGGGCGGTGGGCATTGGATGGGGGAGGAAGACTGGGGCGGGGGCCAGGGGACGAGAGAAGCCGGGGGACGGGGACAGGGCGAGGGACTCGGCGGGCTCGGGGTGGGGTGGGGATGGTGACGGGACGGGGGATATAGCGTTTCGTATACACTTACATGTTACCACACATGTTTATTATCTTTGTAAAGAAATCATTGTTTACCTCATATGTTTAGTGTTATGATAGTAACGTTAAAGTTGATTCAGACGTAGATAACAACGAAATTGGTGTATGAGAGAACGAATTGTAATAAGGTGTTTAAAAACAATCTACGTGACGTGTTTAAAAGAATCTAAGGAATTATGAATAATGCACTGAACGTTCCAACGTAAAACATCGGAGGTAGAGGCGGAACGTTACAATAGAAAATTGGTGGCAGCGGCGAGACGTTTCAGGGACCAGTGCGGGGGTCGGGGGACGGGAGCGGGGACGGGGACTTGGGATGGGGGACGGGGCGGTGGCAGGAGCGGCTGCCGGAGGGCGTGGCACCTTGGGCGAGTTGAGCCGCGGCGCCGGCGCCGGCGTGGGCGTGGGCGTGGGCGTGGGCGTGGGCGTGGGCGTGGGCGCGGGTGCAGACAGCAATTCGAGAGGCTGCGCGGGAGGCGCGTGTAAAAATAGGCGCGCGGCCGCGCCAGGGAGCGCCACCCACCCCAACGCAACCAACGCCATCGGAACAGCCAAAGATGCTTGTCCCCTATTTCATCACATTGCTTGTAGCGATTGCATAAGATTATAGCACTACTTGAACACGAAAGTCTTTCTCCACCCCGCCGAGATTCCAAATCGGGCAAATTGACATAACAACCACAACAAGTGCTTGTTGCGGCGTAACGCCTTTCCCAACGCTTTAAAAAGAAAGCTGAAGTTCTGATTTTGAAAATACAAATTGCGTATAGCCCAGTCAGATTAGACTCGAAAATGATCGAGTGAAAGAAATTCCATAGTTTTGAAATAAGACATGATTGTTAATTGGTACCTACCGCACCTGATACTAAACATCGTGAAATGCGATGGTTGGGCAGGGGGTAGGGGCCGTTTAAAGGTCGTTTTACTGTTTTTTTCTTATATCCCTGTAACTATCAATCCTACCGCAAATGATGCCCTATACAAAATTAAAGTAGATAGCATTTTCTATAAAAACCATTTCGAAAATATTTTGCAATAGCTTTTGTTTTGCTAATCCTTTAAAGTTACAGGCTAATTTTTTTCATTTATGAGAAGGCCCTGCTTTTGTTGTATTCCTTATAATAATGATATTGTGTTCAACGCACGGAAGAACAGTTTTGTCCATACATACCAATAACCTGTACAAATTCAATTTGAACATTTCACATCCTATCAAATCTTATTTTGTACAGTAGGCTTGCGAGAATCCGAAATCAGTGATTCCGAGAATATCTCAGGTACTTAAAATTCTGAAAAGCCATGTTTTATTTAATAAATATCGGGTATTAATCTGTTGTTAAAAGCTAGTGTATAGTGACATCAGATAAATTACATAAAACAATATGAATGGAATAATCACCGTTTACCGCGAACCTAGAAGGACAACTAGAACTAAGAGTGGTAGTGGCTGTCGACAAACTCATGTTTCGCAAGAAAATCCAATGGATTTGGGTAAAGTTCAAATATTCCCAATTCGATCACAATTCACAATCCGAGATGTAATAATATAAATTGCTCGAAACATTTATAGTGCTAGAGGAGATCTTACTTTAGTGTAAAATATGTAAAATACATATAGTATTGTGAAAGATTATTTCTTTTTTACACATTCATATGGTAATTCACATTTCTACAATAAACATCAGGTTTCATTAATATATGTGTTACGCTTACGATGTATTATAAAATTTGTTATTTTTATTATTGTGTGTGTGTTATTCTGATTCGAACTATCAATTTCACTTTTCCAAGAAACATTCAGCTCTAAAAATATGGGTACATATTAATTTGCATCGCCACAGAAAATAATTTGCTTTCAATATTAAAAAATTACATTACTTTTCATTTCGGTATGAGAAGAAATTTGTTTCCGTAAAGAATCTTGTATTAAAGCATTTACGTCTTCGCTACTATCTCGCCCTGCAATTTCACACATCGTCACACATGGCTTGATGTTATACTCTCACAGAACTGTGCGTGCTATCTTCGGATTTCAGGAGCTGATTGAAAGTTTGAAAATAAACACAATGATGCACTAAAGTTAATGGGTTGTGGAACGGTGTAATGGACGATTATTTCTCATCGTTTATTTCTTCAAATCACTGAGATACATCCGTCTGCTGACCGGCAGTGGTACAAACACTTGTGCTGGTATCAGAGCAGCGCGCGAGTGAAATAATGTGTCAGAATTGCGAATATTTGGCCAATACTTACTTTTACGAATTTATATGAGAACTATTTTGAATAATAATTTGTTTGGTGGACATTATTTTCACATGCGGGTTATTACCAGATCACACCATCACGCCATGTATTATTCCACCACTTTTTATAACTAAATATCAATTTATCCTTTATTATCAATTAATATCCTTCAAGAGTGACCACTAAATATAACTAATGATTCAACAAAATAGAACGTACTTTCTCGTATTTGTTAGTTTTTCTCAATAAGTGGTTGCTTCTCGGTTTTGCCCCTCCCTCAACCCAGCTGCCATCTATTCCGCCTCAAGACATTTTTTTTCATTTTCTCATTTTCTCACGGTAAAACTGAAATTTGACTTTAAGAATATTATAGAAGATTAGTAACGTGGCCATACTTTAAATTTTTGTTGAAAAATTTAGCAACCCGCCCTAATTTCTTTGAATTTTTTGTGGAAAAATGTACAACCGTTTTTGAAAAAAATGTTTGAGCGTTTCTGAAACTGGGGACATTTTGATATCTCTTTGCAGAAAACATACGATTTTTTGAGAAAATTCCCGGGAAATTAATTGAAGAACATCTTTTCACAATAGTGAACTTGTCAGAGTATGTACGTATAAATAATGTGTATGAATACTTAGAATGTCACAAATGTATAAATAACGTTCGAAATAATATCACTGCGAGAGAGATATTCGAAAAAAATTACAATTGTCTAATTTTTCAAAGAATAAAATGAAGTGACATTTACAACCCGTTATTCTGAGCATTTATCACTATCTGTAGAAAAAGTTTAAATGAAAATTTTGGAGCCGGTATTCAGAAAATATCGTTGGAACGTCTCTGAAAATGTGGAGTTTTGTCCTAATTTTTAGAGAAATGTTTTGAATGTCCGAAAACCTTTATAAGACATAATTTAAATCACATGTACTCGCACAACCAATAATGTATATGCAATATTATACCCATTATTGCATTGTAATGTAAATATTACCGTGAGAGAAATTTTAAAGACATATTTGCTGAATTTGAATAATAAAAGAACAGAGCAGAATGACGTTCATGTCATCTTGGACGGCGCATTTAGCGCCATCTCTATAAACAATTTGAAGAAAAAAATTGGTGCGATTTTGAGAACATCTTGTTTTTAATATTTTTTAATATTGCCCATTTTTCACTGAAAAAATTCCAGGACTATTAATATTTTTTAAAAATTGTATCTGATAGTAATTAAAGAATTAGTTATGTAGAACAAATTTTAATTTGTTTTACATTTTTTCAATATTGTAATTATAGGAAGAGTTTTGCAATTTTCAAAATTTCTTCTATACCATCCGTAAAGCTGTATCTTACAAGAAATTTGAAGAAAACATTTGGGACCATATTCATAGTCGTCACTTATAGGATAAGAAAATACTTAAGGTATAAGAAGTTACTTTTGATAAGGAAATACTTATGCACATTTGGTATTCATAGACGGTACTTATAATAAGTACGGTGCTTGCAGCTTTTCGTGTGGCAACAGCATATTGACTGTTTCACAGCCACTTGAATCCTGCCAGAAGCTCTCCATCAAACTGGCCGTGAACTAGTCATATGCGTGCGTCCGTGGGATAACCTAACCTACACTGTTTCTTAAATAGTGGCAGTATCTTAAACAGAGACTTAAACAGTGGTGAAATCGGTGAACCTCTTTAGGTAGATGAGGCTTTGGGTCACCTCTAACTAATTTTACCAAAAAGGGTAAAACGAAAGTCTTAGTAAAACGATGTTTTTTTCTTAAATTCTTGATCGTTGTGCATTTTCAGTGTTTGCACATCACGTAAAAATTGTTTGTGGCTACATAGAAAGATGCCACAGTAAATATCCTTATAATCTTGAATTCTTGGCTGTCCGGGATTAGCCGCGTCATGGTTGATGGAGCTGACGTTTCGGTCATCTTGCTGTGGCCTTCTTCACAGCTATACTGAAGGCCGCAGCAAGATGGCCGAAACGTCAGCTCCACCGACCATGAACCGGCTTCTTCACAGCTATACTGAAGGCCGCAGCAAGATGGCCGAAACGTCAGCTCCACCGCCCATGACGCGGCTTCTTCACAGCTATACTGAAGGCCGCAGCAAGATGGCCGAAACGTCAGCTCCACCGACCATGAACCGGCTTCTTCACAGCTATACTGAAGGCCGCAGCAAGATGGCCGAAACGTCAGCTCCACCGACCATGACGCGGCTTCTTCACAGCTATACTGAAGGCCGCAGCAAGATGGCCGAAACGTCAGCTCCACTGACCATGAACCGGCTTCTTCACAGCTATACTGAAGGCCGCAGCAAGATGGCCGAAACGTCAGCTCCACCGACCATGACGCGGCTTCTTCACAGCTATACTGAAGGCCGCAGCAAGATGGCCGAAACGTCAGCTCCACCGCCCATGAACCGGCTTCTTCACAGCTATACTGAAGGCCGCAGCAAGATGGCCGAAACGTCAGCTCCACCGACCATGACGCGGCTTCTTCACAGCTATACTGAAGGCCGCAGCAAGATGGCCGAAACGTCAGCTCCACCGCCCATGACGCGGCTTCTTCACAGCTATACTGAAGGCCGCAGCAAGATGGCCGAAACGTCAGCTCCACCGACCATGAACCGGCTTCTTCACAGCTATACTGAAGGCCGCAGCAAGATGGCCGAAACGTCAGCCAAAAAATCCAACGAATTGTTACGCCTTATAGGGACGGGGAGACAGGCAGACGGAAGTTTGAAAAAGAATATCATTTTCGGTATCACGGAAACCAATATCTGGAAATCGATTTTCCGCACCATTACATAACTGTCACATCACTGTAAGCGTTCGCTATTGCGATTACATTGTGTCGCTAGCATTTTGTATCTACGCCACTACCCACTGCTTCGCTTCAACATTAGACGGATAGCGAGCATTGCGCGAGCAGCGAACGCAAAGTTCCCCCAACTCAAAGGAAACAATTGCAAATTACCGAGCTCTTACAAACGAAATTCACGAGAACCAAAGAAAGACTTGTCCATTTTGTCACAGGACGTCGAGAAGAAAGTATCGTACGCTGTGACAAGCGGAAATAGTACTATGTTCGAGAATCAGAGGTAAAGAATCTCGAAAAGAGGTTTTTTAATTTATTTTTCATCTGTTTTTTGTTGCGTTCACTTTCTCATTCTGATCCATTCTGTATCTGTATGAGAAATTCATTAAATGAGACATATTACCTTGGACTTGGCCACTGCGGGAGAAATAAAGAAGTATGCTTTATGAGTATAAGATGTATACTTCATTCTTATATTTCAAATCGGATTCATCACGACCTCACCGAAAAGCAGATTCTTGAGAAGTCAGTCCGAACGTCACGTAGTCAATAAAGCAACGGACTACGGGGGACAGCACCAGTTTTTTATCGCGCAGCCCGCCAGTTGAATAGATTCACTTAACTATTTTGCAAGCTGTATGCGTAGCTGCAGAAATCATAAATTTGGAAGTACTCGTAGTAACACTGAGCCGTTATTTCGAAAGTTAGTCAACACACACTCAAGGTCGTTTTACCTGGGCGAAATGTAAAGCGAACTCTGACGCAATTACCTAAGGCCAGACATTATGGAAACCTGTGAAATAAATACGTTTCTAAATGTGAGGCTTGAGAGATGTAATAATCCGTAACCATTGTCCAGGGGTTGACAATAGTGCGTATATTACTATATACGTATGTACTGGGTCTTTATTGTTCCTCGTACCCACGTCTGGGAACACCTCTTGTTTTGGCAATTTGGCAACGCGTGAAAAGCCTTCGGCTTCCTTTTCAATTTTAGCAACCCTCGGACGCGTTCCCCCATATTTCAGGCTGGAAGAATGTGACCAATTTTAGTAGGAAGAAAAAAAAGCACTTATTCAGTCTCTGTTGCTCTTCAACATACTGCATCCACTACACAGAAAAAAGTAAACACTTCTCTCTTGGCAAATGGTAGACACTTTGAGCATGTATTCGAAGGTGAGTTTTTTATTATTTATTATATTATTTATTTTATTATATTAAGGAGAACATGTTTCATTATTATTTATTAATTATTTTCAATAATTATTAATTTACTACTTATTCATATTTTATTGATACTTTCATTTGTTTTATTGAGCTTTTCTGATTTATTATGCAAATTCCATAATAACAATAATAATAATAATAATAATAATAATAATAATAATAATAATAATAATAATAATAATAATAATAATAATGATATATTATTTTTGTAAGAAATGAGGGCTTGGCGGTAATTTTTCACGATATATCTTTCTGATTTCTCTCTGAGCCGGTTTTCATCGAATAATAATTATTGTTGCTGTTAATAATTTAGTCCTAACTTCCCTACACAATGGCAGTATTACAGTTTTTTCTTACGCATACTGGATAGAATGGCCTAGAGACGTTTGTTTGCCCGCTCCTGTCTCTGCCCACCGCTCCCGACCCTCCTCGCGCAGCGCGAATAGATTCCGGCGTGCGAGCCGGGCACCTGCCCACCTAAACTCTCGAATGGGAAAAATACACGAACAGGAAAGTTGTTGCACCTGACGCACACCACCTCTGTTGTCTCGACGTGCCATCCACGATTGTCTTGAAAGTACGCAAAGTCACGCGGTTGCCAAATTGCCAAAACAAGATATGTTCCCAAACATGGGTTGTGAGTTAAAACAGAGCTCAATATATGCGAAAGTAAAGACAAATCGAAAATGGTCTATTCGAAGTTACTTAACTATAGTTGTATATATCAAAGAACTAGTGGTGCTACAAAATAGTACAGACTTTCTCGTAGTAAAATTTTCTGATTTATTTTGTGTGTACTGACTTTACGGTCTTGCCCAACCTCTTGCCAGCTACTATCTATCATCGTCATAAATACATTTTTTGATATTTTCTCAACTTTTCGGTTTTCTTATAGTAAAACCAAATATTATTTAATATTAAAGAAGAGTAAAACCTAGACTTAAATAGAAATTTTCATTGAAAAATTTGAAGCCGTTTTTAAGAATATGGTGATTAAGCATCACTGTAATGGGAAATTTGAACATATATTTCACAGGAATCTATCGAGTTCTCGAAAAAAACATTTACAGTCATTTAAAGCACTTCCACTCACAAATGCAATAAATTATAGGCGGAAATGTGCATATTACGTCGTGAGAGATATTTAAAAACTATATTTGTGTAAATTTTGAAAAAAACAAACAAAGGAATATACAAAAATGAACTTTACGTCATATTAAACAGTGCAATTGGCACTATCCATTAGAAAAGTTTGAATAAAAATTTAGAGCCATTTTTGAGAAAATATCATTTTAGCGTTTTTGAAAATGCGGAATTTTGAGCTGATTTTAACAGCAAACTTAAGTTTTGGAGAAAATTTATGACATTATTTAATGCACATGTACACATAAGTACAATAATGTGAAAAAATCACCTTTAATGTAAATATAACCGACGTGAGTCCTACCTAAAAAATACATTTTTGTAATTTTTTAAAAAACGGAAGAATAAAGTTATATGGCATTTACGCCATCGTATGGAGTACATTTGACACTACCGCTTCCAAAGATTTGAGAAAACATTTGGAGCCTTTATTGACAAAATCTTCTTTTTGTTATTTTTACTTTCCCGTATAGATATGGAGTTATATACGTGGTATAGAGGAAGTTGTGTAATGCTACGCGAAAAAACGGGGAATTTCCGACAGAAAAAAATTAATTGTCTTGCCGTGAAAACAAGAAAGTGGATAAATCTAATTGACAAATTAGACCATCCCTGTTCGCGACCAATGACCTTCAATTCGCAAATGTCCGTTCTCATGCTGTATTTCTCAAATATCCAAAAACATATTTATGACAAAACTAAAACGAACCTCACAATTTCTTCCACTCTTGTCCCTTTAAAATGTATTGAACCAAAGATTTAGGAAGAGATGTTGGAAAATAGCTGACCTAAAACAAGCTGACAGGGCGTGTACCTTCCTACCTGCTGCGCCGTATGCGGTATTCGGTTCAACATAGCTCTTTAATAAGGGGAACAATACGCGCGGGACTCTGCAAAACAAGAAAGCCCGGCTTCCCGAGAATGAGAAAGCTCTCCCACCGCGCGTTCATTTGCATTTTTAATACGCGCGTGATTCAAGAGTGCTCTCTCGAAGTTGCTTAAAGAGGCCCGAGCACGCCGCCGGAGGTCTGGTTGGCTACTTTAAAGCAGAGAGGAAATTGAAAAGGGGCTGACAGGAAATTGATGCACAGAACTGTCGAGTTGAAGCATTCTCCTATTAATAAGATACATCTCAACTGACATTCAATGATCATCAAAATACGGTAACATGCTGAAAAACACACACCTTCTTAAGCTTAGTTCGTTTCTACCTGAATGGAGACCACATGAAGCAATATCCAGTCTACAGCTATTTTGCACTAAACGTTTTGTATTCTGTCTGCACCATTGTGAACTAAATGTATTTTTGATTTCAGAATCGAATAACCTGAAATAAACATATGCGTAAATTTTCGGGAATGTAAAGTATTCTATTAATTCTATTCTTTACGACATAAGATTTCCAAAATTCTATCTTTCAATTAATAGCTTTGAAATTAAATTGTTTTTTAGCGTCTGAGGCTCACTCACGTAATTTTTTCAGCACTTTTAACCAATATTTTTTCAATGTTCTTATAAATAAAAATTTGTAAATAAAAACTGGAATCAACTATACCGAAAGAATGAATTTTTATAATTGATAAATGTATACATAATAATGTATGCAATGTATAATAAACCCCAACATAAATAACAGAAATGTTAGTCATTTTCAGTGTAGACTTAAAGTCAAGGTGATTTAAAGACGGGAAATGGTAAAAATGGTTTTTATTTCTTAACCACAGGGCAGCAGTCGAAAAAATCTCAAAAATGTTCGCAACAATTTTCAGAGGAACTTTGAGATTTTTTGCAGGAATGTTCCAGGGTTTGAAATCACAATGAAAAATTTTTATTTTTCAAAAATATTTTTTTACATTTGAATTTGGAGCTGATAAAACGGACAGACTTCTTTCCGTCAATCCATTTTTCGGTATCAAGGCCCTACAAAACATGAATTCTGGCTACACCGCTTGTTAGAGGAAGTAATTTACTATATAGCAACAGGATTTATTATCTTTTTCGTTACCATGACCCGGTAATAAGAGTTTTTCTGTCGAAAATACCTCATTTTCCGGTGCACAATTAAATAAATTTCTCCTTACGAAAAAAGTACGAGAAAGTAAAAACTAGCAGTTTTCACGTCATTTATGCTTGAAATTAATGAAATTTAAAAAAACTCAAAAACCACTTCCATTTTTTTTCATTTCTTCCGCGAATGGAAAAAAAGAACGCTTAAAAGAATGGCGCTGGTCTCATTTTCGTAACATCTCTTTAATTTTCGAAAATTGCATATTGACAAATAATGCCAGATAGTATGTGCTGCTGAAGTACCATTAGTTTAAATGAATTTGCTATTTGTGACTAGTATTTGCCACGTTACACTTGTCATTCTTACAGTTCGCGCGATTGTTTTTCTGCACTTCAATTTCCATATGTTTTTCAGGTTTTCAGTGACTTTCCATAAATGTTATCATTACTTTAGTCGACTGCTTTTACAGCAGAAGCTGATACACATACATCTATGCCAATATACAAACATTCGAAGATAAGGGAAAGAAATTGTCATTTTCAAAACAATTCACAAAAGCATAGTAATGATGACCGGCACTCATTTCACAGACAGGAAATACTCGTGATTCAGCGTTCTCTCTCCTCAAATGCGCGTTTACATCATGACGCTGCCAAAACAGATTACATCTTAAGAATAAAAGATAACATTTGTTACAAAACAAATCGGGAAAAGTGTTTTGAATGACATGCTGACATGTTCTTGATAAGCCTGAATAGGTCATGAACTACAGAATTATTATGCCTCATCGTGATTAATTATAAAATTGTAACATGTGTTTTAACACGTTAAAAAATACATTGCTCCAGATATTAGTAGTTATTAACCCGAAAACACCTTACAAGTACTCGTTTTTTGCAAAAGACGAAGACATTTTTTATAATATTTCGAGCAAAAAATGTTAAAGAAGTTTCAATCATGCAAGTATCACTGAGTCTATTAAAATATCTATTATAGTATATTATTATATATTATATATATTATAGTATATTAAAATATCTATTGCTCTGAAATAGATTTCCACATAAAAGGAAATCAACAAATATTTTGAAAACAATTTGACATAAAATAATTGACAGGTCAAATATTGAAGAAAAAAGGGATTTAGAAATAAATTGCAATGTTCAATGACTACTTTTAGGGCAAGTTAGATAAAACAACTATAGTTTGGTTTAAGAAAAGCAGAAGGAAAATATATGCGATTCGTGAAGACATGTGTTCTGTCAATGAGATTGATATTCCAGTGTAATAACCGCGAACACGCTTTCAATGGTGTCCAGTATTGAGAAACAAATTGAGAAAAAAATAGATATACAAAAGTATAATCTATTGTAGCACCACTATGTTTTGTTAAATATGAATGAGTTTCTTAATAAATGGAAATAAATCCTGGCTTTTGAATTGGAATGACTATTGCGGAGGTCCATATTTTGGGGAAAACATTATTTTCCCAAATAAAGTTGTAAATTTTGAGGACAGTTTCAAGACCATTAATTGGTAGTTTCTTGAGAAGAATATAGGGGATGTTATCAGGGCCAGGTGTAGAGTGTTTGAGGACTTTGAATGTAGCCCTTAGTTAATTTAATGTAATGGGATCATTGATGTTGTATTGAGAGCACAGATCTTCGTAGTCAGTTAAATGTTCATTTTCTTTCTCATTCTTAAAAATTTGGAAGGCTTCGGAATAATTTAGAGTGCTCGAATTATTGGCAAAGTTGTTAGCTAACTCGTTAACAATAGCATCAGGATCAGTGATAAACAGGTTATCTGTAGACTGAAGAAAATTAATTTGATTGGATCTTTTTATACCTTTGATTACATTAATTTTTTTCCATGATTTTTGATATCATGATCTTTGGTAATTTTGGAGACAAAGTTGACCCAGGATGAGATTTTGCTTTCTTTGACTGTTCTTCTTGCAGCAGCTCTCATTTTTTTGTATTCAATTTTATTTTCTACAGTACCATGTTTTTTGTATCTATTAAAAGCATGATTGGATCGTTTTATTGCTTCTCTGCATATTTCATTCCACCATGGGACCGATTTTGTCGTTTTTGAAGATTTACAAGACTCTATTGAATCATTAGCAGATTTTAAAATTATTTCTGAGAAATTATGAATAATGCTGTCAATATTTACATCATTACCTTCAAAGATCATTCAACCGCCTGGATATCAGATCTTGGTATTTCAACCTGTTAGCTTTGTTGTAATTCAATTTATGGGGATTCATAGTTAGAATTGGTATGCGAAGAGGGCTACTGATGTTAATAAAGACGGGAAAATGATCACTGTCGTGCGGATCATCTATGGCGTACCAATTGCATCTTGGTGCAATTGTAGTGGAGCATAAAGTGAGATCAATAGCACTGAGGCTACCATTGCTCACATTAAAGTGAGTTGGTTGCCCATTATTTAATAGTGTTAGATCAAGCTCTTCAATGAGTGCTTCAATGGAATTGCCCCTGGAATCATTTGTTTTTGAACCCCATAAGGTGTTATTGCAATTAAAATCTCCGAGTATGACAAAAGGTTTGGGGAGTTGTTTAATTATATCTTTGATTTCATTAATTTCAAAGTTGTGGCTGTTAGGTAGGTAAATGTTACAGAAACACACTGGGCTATGATCTTGAATTATTACAGCTACAACCTCGATGTTAGATTGGATGTCAAGTTAAGAAAACTTTAACATAAGTAGCGACACCTCCACTTGCTATGCTGGATGTGGATCGATTTTTATGAAAAGGTTTATATCCTTTTATAATACCTACATGGTTGGCTTTAAAGTTGGTTTCTTGAATGCAAATGATTTCAGGTTTATGGTTTATGCATAATAATTGTAGTCTTTCTAATCTGCAATAGAATCCGTTGACATTCCATTGTAGAATATTCATAAAATTTATAGAAAATGTATCATTTTATTCAGACATATTAGATCCTGACTCTTCTGGTAATTGGTTATGTTTCTTTAATTTATTAATTATTCTTGTGATTCTGTTTTTGATCGATCTTTCATTTAGTAGGGGGTAAATTTCATTTAGCATTTCAATGATGGATTGAATATCATCAGTATAATCTTTAGCTATAACGATAGGGTTGTTAGAACCAAAAGAATTTTTAAGAAAGTTTTCCAGCTGTTCATAGGTAAGAGGGAACTTTTGAGGATTATTAGAGATAGTATTTTTAATGAGTGCAATAAGCTCTTCTACTTTCTTGATATGAGCATTTTCATGCATGGAGTTGTCATCACTTTTGTCTTGTTTCTTTTTCTTCTTTAATTTAGATATTGTGGATTCATTTTTACAAGTTTGATTTTTGTCATTTTCTGTTTCTAATTGTGATGAAGAATCTGAAGGTAATGGTCTTTTTTGTAAAATTGGGAAATTGTTTCTGTTAATAATAGGTTCTTCGGATATGTTAGGCATCTCGACAGATTCAGATGGGTGATGTGGTGATTGGGTTATAGGACATTTGTTTACTTCATTAGGAGCATGTTCTTCAGTTAACTGAGGTGAAGTAGGGCACTGTCTGGCAAGATGCCCGGTTGATTTGCACAGGAAGCAAGTCATATCAACAGTTGAGAGAATGATTCTATAATTAGTACCTTCATGTAATACTGTTGTTGTTTCAGGGAGTTTGTTTACGTCTTCAGGGGCTATAAATACTTGTCTCCTAAAGCTCATGATATGGGAAAAGCCAGGGTCAGGTATTCCAGCTTTAAGGAACGAAATTTTTTATTGAATTTCTGTTTCTTTTGGAGAGTTCCTTTGCAATTACATCATGTGGTATTATGGGGCAGACATTTGAGAGTATAACCCTTTTGAGTTTATTAATAAGGGGTCTTATGCTTACTATGCGATCTTTAATGTTTGCCGTACTGTGATTTGCTGTTAGGTTTTCTGCCACTTGTGTACTACTTAAAAACACACATATTATACTGTTAGATATTCGTGAAACAAACCTTATGTCACTTTATAATAGTTGCAAGTTTAGTGATGTAGTCTTTGAGAGTTAATCCATCTTGGGACTCGAACACAACAGCTTGTTCTTTGCTGGGGAAGACATCGGTAGATGTAACGTTGGCGTAAGACATCTTTTCATCAGATTCAGGTTGAACATTCGAAGAAACTGGGGTTATGTTTCCCCTGTACAGAAGAATTCATAACGCCAACATAACAGCTGCGGGAGCAGCTGGGTTAATGCACGGAGTTGTCTTAAAATAGTTCTAATCACCGACAGATTTCAACTCGCGGCACAGGATAAATAAACTTTTCACAAACAGACAGCACAGGGACGGAGACCGCGAGATGACCGTCGAGTTGCCAAGCTCCGCAATGGATTTTTATTTCTTCGTATACTTGTGTTTTACAGAACAATACGTAGTGTAGAGAAAGTTATGTAATGCTGCCGAAAATCGATTTCGAGATTTCAACGGAAATACACGATTTGGGGCCCCTGATCCCGAAAAAGAGTTTTTTTAACGTCCGTCCGCCCGTACGTCTGTACGTCTGTGCTTCTGTTCGTATGTCGTTTGTGAACAACACTCACGCCTAAATCATGCGTAGAAGTTTTCCCAACTGAATACACCAACGACCAACAGGTCTCAGTCGAAGCTCTGCGATTTTGAAAAACTTTCTTTCATTATTGGGGTTCTTTGCATTAAGTCGTTGGAACATCTTAAAAAGTTTTCTCAAAAATGGCTCCAAATTTTGCTTTTATATTTGTTGGAAGAATAGAGTGAGATTTACTTCTAAAGATGGCATAGGTTTGTTTTTCACTGTTAACTCTGCAATTTCGGAAATTGCAAAAGTTTCCATGATTTTAGACGCCTTCCTACAACTATAAAAATGAACATAATGATTTTCCCTTCAAATGAAATTTGTTCTCCTTAATTTAGTTCTTTCATTAACTTCGTGTATTTGTTGTTGTTTTTTGTTGTTTGAAAATTGTAGTAGTTTTTGCGCAATCTTGTGTTATGTATGGGCAATATTAAAAAATGACAAAAAGAAAATATTTCTCAGAAACTATTTCAAATTTTTCTATTAACGTTTGGTACGAACATAAATGTACTCTGTAATATTAATTAAATGCAATAATGCTCTATTATTTTTTTTCCAAAAATTACACAATTGTAATTTTTATGAGATATCTCTCGTCGTGTATATTATTTACATTACCCTCGATTTGCAAACATAATTGCATTTACCAGAATATGTGCTTCAAATGATATCTGAAAAAGTTTCTTGAAAACTCGAAACTTTTCTGTAAAAATGAAATCGAAAATGAATTTTGAGAAACGCTAATACGCTATTTCTATAGATAGTGCTGAATTCTCTGTATAAGATGTCTTAAAGCCATTTTGCTATTTTCTTTCAAAAATCTATCACTTCCCCGTCTCATTAACATTTTCCCTGATAAGAACTGCTACCTTAACTGATACGTTACCTCGTCTGGACTGTATCGCATATCTCTAGAGTTCTGAGAGCATTTAATACAATGTTTACTATCTTAATCATTTCATTCTTATCTCTCAACCGAGTTAATGTGTGTTTGGAATGGAAACACGTGCTACTACCTCATCTAATTTTGGTTTCCAAGGTCTTGATGCAACTGCAAGCGCAAGATGTTTTCCTCAGGGATGTGAAATGATAGTAATCACGAACATGCTGCTAATCAGTTCTGTGTCTCGGAGGTATAAGATAATATGTCACACGTACTAAAATGTACAGGAGAGCAGTTTGAAAATGTTTTACTTTGGAATTGGAAGTGTTATTTAAAACCACTGTAACTCCAACAGTTCTTTATGTAGGACATAGTGATGTATGTCTCTGGATAGAGGACAAGAAACCCATGTGATTGTGTCAATAATCTCATTTCGGCCAAAAATAGACATAGTGTCCTATACTTCCGACCCACATTGTTATAAACTACGACATGCTGAGTGTACATTGATATGTGACTTCATATTAATGGTGCAGTTCATTTATTTATTTTACGTAAAAAAACAGATAAAACTGCGTATGACGTGCTATGGGGAGAAGTGAATTGTGTGCACATTTTCAAAATTCTGTGATCCCTACACTAAGTCATATACTACTTGAATTTTGAATGAATGAAGAGGGAAAAAAAGAAGCTCCCATGTAATAATCTATTTTCAAGGGCAAATAAACAATAAATTTTGGGCTCTTATCCATGTTGTCCTTCGGAATAATACTTCCTGCCGCGACAACATGGAAACGATAATTTGAATAACTATATTTTCCACTATGAAGAGTTCTTAACGATCATAAAAGAATATTTGCAGGCAGGTTAACGGGGCTTGGTCAGAAAAATTTACACTAGTTGTTTGCCAACGTTTCGGAAACTTTTATTTCCATCATCAGGGCTAATATAAAAGAAAATGAAAGCAACACTGTTCATGAATAATGTTACCAAAAAAACACACGTATGAGACACAATTTTCTAGCTAAGTTACAAACATTATTTACAAATTTCCTTTATATCTATTACATAAACATTACATACATTACATTCTCTACATTGAGAACAAGTCACCACTATTCACTGCACCATCCTCCATCTCCGGCACCTCACACGCAATAAGGTACACAACATCACCCTCACCACACCAACACACAGCATGACTGATACTAGCACCAACATCTTGCTACGGACGGACGGACACACGGACGGTTTTGCTTTCAATTGGTTTTTCGGCATCAAGGACCCACCAAACAGGGATTTCGGCTATATCACGTGTTAGAAGATTTTGTTTCTCTTATTTCTCTTAATTTAGCAACTGGATTTATCCACATTCTCGTTATCAGGGCCCAGGAATGAATTTTTTTCTGCCGAAAGTTCACCGTTTTTGCATAACCTTCTCCGCCGCAGCATTGCATAACCTTCGCTATTCTATGTATATTACTCTCTATGTATATACGTATAGGTACGTATATGAGAAAGTAATAAATTCTTTCATTGAAATTGTATAAATCGCGAGGCGCTGAGTTTTCGCCAGTAGCACTCCCACGGCTCCGGCTAAATGTGCATGCTCTCTCGTCGCTTCTCAGAAAGGTATCCTATGGTGCGTCAAGGCCAGTGAACAATATTTTTTACAGGTTCCAAGGCAGTTGAGCTTTGCCGAGGACCAAATCGCCCTGCGTAATGTGTGCATCAGCCAGCCACATGGGCTGGAGTGTCATCTGATAACGCCTTTAAGTGTCAGTTCAATGCGTGTAATTGGAGATGAGATATGGTAGTTTTAACGAGTGAGTTTATTTGTTCCAAATTCGTCACTAAATTAATAAATAATAGTATTAAATTTGCTACAACGAAAAGAAGATGAGAATATTAATAGGTGTGAAGTGCCATGTAATCGGACAGGCCATAAATACAAAATTTGAAAAAACGCTTTCTTTAATATCATGACACGCTTAAATAAGCTTTCTATAAACCGAATTTTATTTGCGGATATATGCATGCAAATAATATTTTTAAACTAGTAGTGGACACTCATATTTACTTATTCATAGGTACATATGTTTAAGCAGTATTTGAAATGTCTGGCAATATTATTTTACTTCAAGTGCCAGCAAATGTGTTTCCAACAAGCAATTTTTCTTCTCCGCGCCGAGACGCACTCAGGCCATTGAAGTGAACTCGCCAAGCGCTTTACGCCTACACAATGCAGTCGCTCGACCACACTCACTTTGGCCGACGCTAAACACTAATGGACGCCATTAATTACTTCTAACATCCAATTTTGAAATATTCAGAGATTTCAACGAAAGTGAGATCTGCATCATTTTCTAGAGTCCTTACCTACAGGAACATATTCAAGAAAAAATTAGAATTGTTAATTTAAAAATATGTTGTTTTTTCATAAATTGCATAAAATTCAAGCATAAATTATACGAAACCAACGCTTTTTTCAAAAGCTTTTATATCTTTTTTAAAATTCTAATATTTTATAATAGATATCATAAAAGACAAAAATCTCTATCTTCAATATTCTCCTTTCGCCTGTCATTTTTCATCAATTTTCCAAAATACAGTGTGCTTGACAAAAATTGGATCAGCACCAATTTTTTACCATTCTTTGATTTGTACAAGGAGAAAATTTAAAGAAAATATTTGAAGACAGTTTTGAGAATGCTTTTTTACTTTTTCGCTACTCCTTAAGCATTGTAATGTATTGCAATGTTGTGGGAATAAACGGCGAATTTTCGACAGAATAACTCTTATTCCCGACGGTATATAAATCTAGACGGTATATGTTCTGTAGGCCCTTGTTACCGAAAAATAGATTGGCGGCGACACGTCTGTGTGTGGGTGTGTGTGTCTGCGTGTCCGTCCGTCTCCGTCATCAACACTAGCGCCTAAACCCTTTAGCTGTTTTTTTCAATTAATATTTATATTTTAAAAAATGTTCAAAAAAGTGGGACCAAATTTTTTGATTAAATGTTGTTGTTGAATAGCATAAAGGACGCTTCAGACAATGTTTCTGGCCTAATTTTCGTTGCAATCCCTGAATTTTCAAAAATTGCTAATATTAAACTTTCTTTTTATATCGTTGGGAAGGATGATATGCCGACACAGACGTTTGTAGCAGTGATTGGGCTAAATGTATGCTAACTGTAATTCCTTGATTTTGACTCCCTGTCAAATATTTTCACGTGTTCTATTAGAATTACAATGTTACGTATCCGTTACAAATTATGCGAAAAAACTACGTGCCGTTATAGCACCACATGTTATAGTTTTATAAACAAGATTGATGCGAAAGCGCTATCTCAGCTTAGGTTCGCGAGAAAAAACAGCGACGGAGAGATAATGAGCGGACGGAAGATGTGGATTGTCATGCCGCATGCTCGTAATCAGAGCCCAAACGTCAGAAACAAACCCCTTCCCTTGGAGCTCGGAGCGCAGTGGTGGAAGGGGGGGCGGCGCGCTCGAAAGTATAAATCGAGCCCCGAGACGAGTGTAGAATCACAACCACCAGAGGTAAGTGGCTAGTGGTGCAGCTCGCATCATCATCTTTATGGAGGTCATTACGCACACGCAAGCACAGTCGCTATGTTTACTTCACTGTTTGTCAGATCGCTCTTTGACAACAGTGTGAAATTCGACGATAAAATGTATTGAAACTGCGAGAATAAGAATGAAGGAAATTAAATATTTTCATTTTGAAATATCGGGCAAAACAGTGAGTTAACAAAACAAAGTTTAAAAATTGCATGATTAAAAAATCACAGTAGTTTTCATGAGTAGTCCTTTAAGTAATACATGTTACTAATTTTTAATGAGTGCAGAATCAAAAATATATGCATCTGAGAGATGTTTATTGTTTTGTTAGTTCTCGTAGACTCGGAAAAATCCAGAAACATTGAAACAGTTTAGATTTTGACAGAAACATGCAAACGTATGGTATTCCGTCTATTACCGTAGTGTGCATACCGATTGCATTATCGTACTCAGAGTGTCACTTTTTACGTCATAACTGAGAATACGACAGCAAAGCTCTAAGGACGAGGAAGCCCACCAATGAGTATCTGCTATTTACGTGAAGTGTTATGGAACAACAAAGTTTTTATTATATTCTTAATGTGTAAAGAATGTTGTTCTTTATATACATACTATACTATGTTTATGCATTACTCTTAATGACTTTTTTTATATTTAACTTATTTCAGTGTTGTGAGATAGTTTTTATTTGTTCTTCTTGCTTGATACTCGGAAAACTGTTTTGTATGATTCTGTTTAGCAGCGTTTTTGCTATTGCAGGCTAGTAGTACTACAATATTGTTCACAAATTTGCGATACAACATTCGCCAGAAACGAGAGTTAGAAATGCCCATGTTTTACGATGTTTTTAGAAAACACATTTAAATATGAAACGTGATTTTTTTTTAGTTTTATATATATTTAATGCAGAAACAATAATAAACCATCTGTGACGTAACGGTGGAAAAGTGTCTACAGCAAAGTTACGCATCATCTCAACATTTACTTAAAATATCTCATGACAACGGTTACACACTTACAAGCCAATAATACTTTTTACAGGGTTAACAGACTTACTAATGCATCAGTTATTAGCTATATATTTAAAACACTAATGGTTTTCGTTTAGAGAGAAGTTTGAGTCTTATGCACAAGCAAAGTTCGTATTTTTTTCTTTAAATGAAAGGTAATAGGCCCTCTCATTAATATTTTTGTATCATAAACACTAAATTTGAATAACATTATAAAATTATTAATTAATAGAATGGATGCTTTTCTGTACTCATTTGTTTATTATTTCATTTTGCGAGTTGTAATCTATGTATTCAAAGCAGAAATTTTGGAGTGAAGAGTCATCAAGCGCTGATTGTGAGGTTATAGTTAAAGAAGCAAAAATAGCGAGTTTATAAATGCAAATATTACTAACTGTACAATACTATGCTCAGCAATCGTCTTGACCCATGTGTCCGATTCCACGAATAATTCAGTGATTGTAATGTGATTTATTACGATTTTAATGACGGGAGACAGTAGAAAAAAATTTAAAACCTTTAAATATTTATTCTTAGAACTCAGAATAGAATTTAATGTTTTAACGTTTAATTTTTCACTTGTTAGATTTAGATATACGAGTGAGACATTTTATAATATTTTTATAAACATTAAGTTACGAAACGTTGTTACAATTCGTCTGAAATAAATGACTGTCATAAATATCAGAGGATACGCTTTTTTGGTAATGTAGTACTTTTACCTCCTCCCAGTGCCATGTTATTCCAATGGTTCAGTACTTGAACTCTGTTGTGCGTTCGCAGCCAGGCAAAGCACCGCGATGTCCGTCTGGGTGTCCGTTCTCTCCTACGCGCTGGCCCTCGTGGGCGTGGCGCTGGCGGCGGCCTACATGTACATGGGCCGCAAGTACGACCACTGGCGGCGGAAGGGCGTGAAGTACCTCAAGCCGCACACCTTCGTGGGCAACTTCAAGGACATCATCTTCGTGCGTCGCAACATCGGAGTCATGTTCCACGACATCTACCACCAACACAAGAAGGACCCTTTCATCGGGCTGTTCGCGTTGGACGAGCCCGTGCTGCACATCAACGACCTGGACCTCATCCGCGCGGTCTTGGTCAAGGACTTCCAGTACTTCTGCGACAGGAACTTCCACGTGAGCGCCAAGGCGGACCTCCTCGGGTCGAAGAGCCTGTTCGCGCTGAAAGGCGACCGCTGGAAGCAGTCGAGGAGCGCCATCACGCCTTCCTTCACTTCCGGAAAGATGAAGCTCATGTACGAGATCGTGGAAGAACGTGCGAAATTCTTGGCGGAGACTCTTCAGAAAGAAAACACAGGTACGATGTCATCACTGTATATAATATCATTATACAACATGGTCATAACACGAGAATTGCACGTTAACGACTGAGAGATTATTTGGCATACCAGTATTTTCGTAATTATCTCGATTTTCAATATTCGGAAATATTTCCAGCTCTGAGTGGCTATCTAATTTTCATTGTCGTGCAATTGATTTTAAATGCAAACCATGTTGAGCGTTTTCTGAGAACTGGTCATTAGGTTTCTGCCAACAGTATTGCGGGTAATATTTTTCTATAACAATCTGGTTATCATATTTCTGTAATAACGCTTTTGAATTCATAGTTACTATTCCTAGAGTTTTGTATATATCGAAACGATGAATTCTGAATACGAAAGAAGAAAAGTGAATTTTTAATTATTAAATGTTTTGTGGCACTGTAGCACAAAGTTCTCCACTTCATTTTGTTTTATAACCAACAGAACTTTGAATTTTAATATTCCTCAGCATTTATTAATTAATTGAATAAATCTGCATTGATACCCATTAAAATTTCATCGACCCCAGAGGATTGATGCAGACCCCATTAAGAACTCCTGATCTAGAAGAATTTCGACCGTATTGCGAATACTTGAAGGTTCACGTTAAGTCTCGAATTGGATTCCGGAGCTCCATGAAAAAAGGACCTTTGACTGAGAGCTCCTAGAGTGAGAGTCCCGACAGCGGAAGGATTTTCGAAACTAGCTAGATCGCCAGGTCGAATTTAGCCGCTGTCTGGAGGAGACTTCTAGCGGCCTCTGTCCAGTAGTTTTCCGTAGTTTCTCCGATCCACACTCGGTGAATGTCAAAGCAGTACCTTCACAAACGGGCTACGGACCGCGCGCGATCTTTCCTTCCTCTTCCTTCTCCTAATCTCATCCCTTACACACACTTACACTAACATGCACTAGTGTACTACCAGACATGTCTGGAGATCAGTCAGGAGCTTCTAGCTTAGATTAGATTTTATTGTTAATTCTGCAATTAAGTGTAGTAACTTGGTGGCAGGATATCTTAACCTTACATGCATTAAACTTACATTCACTAAGAAAAAGTTACAAAAAAAGGTGTTAATTAAGAAAATAATAATAAATAGTACATAACATCACCACGCAAAGCTTACTCCACTTCACTTCATAACACTACACTGCACTGCACTACATGAATAATAATAATAATAATAATAATAATAATAATAATAATAATAATAATAATAATAATAAAATGATAACAATAATATAAATATAATAATAACAATACTACTACAACTGATATTTATACTAACAATTAAACAACTTACTTTGTAGGCTATACTACTAATCTAACAGTGGAAACAACATTGAGACATATAACCTAATATATAATTAACGAGAAAACTAATTTATTTTTAAACTTGCTCAAGCTTTGAGGAAAGGGTTCTAAGATAGTCGCAGGCAAACTGTTACAGTCTCTTATAGTTCGGTTTGTAAATGAAAATTTCCCGACATTCGTTTTCTGTTTTCTTCTCTTAATTTTATGCATGTGATCCGCTCTACCGAAGTATGAAGGTTTTCTTAAACGACGGTGTATTTCATTCCAAGCAGTATAGCCTGTGTATGCTTTGTACATAGCATAGATTCGCAGCTTCATCCGCCTCTTTTCGAGTGATTCCCATGCACCTCTATTTTTTGATCCTCTGAAAGTAAATTTCGATGCTCTGCGCTGGATCTTTTCTAGATTACCTTGCTGCGATATTCTGTACGGGTCCCAACATACCGCGCCATATTATAATACGGGTCGGACTAGTGACATATAAACTAATTCTTTACCTCTCACTGTACTCTTCTTTAGGATTCGCATATCGAAATGTGCTTGTCCCGGCTGGGGCAGTGTACCGCTGGTGGGAGACACCTGGTTAGGGAGAAAACCCCGCAAGGCTACGTTAGGGGCCGTCCATAAATTACGTGAGGCGACTTTGGAGATTTTTCGACACCCCCTCCCCCCTTGGTGAGATGTAATATTTGGCTCGACCTCCTCCCCCTTGTAATCTCACGTGATACTTTTCAAAATGCGTATTTTCAATGTAAATACGTTAATTTTTCATTCTTTGCATTGTCATTTATTTCAAAAATATAATTTGCTAAATTATATTTATTTGGGATTAGATATGACTAGTATTTATAAAATAGAGTGACTAAATTACAATAAATAATATTACACTTCTAAAAACGCTGGGTAATTTTCTTTAAATTTTCTGTAAAAATACAGGTAATGAGATTTATCTCATTAATAATAAAAAAATTGCTAATTTATGTTAGATTCTTTTTTTCAGTATACTATACTACTTATTGTAGCATTCACATAACCGCAATAAAATTATTGCGATTGCAAGACTTATCCATATTTTAGAATAGAAACGTTTTTTACTTAAATTGTCTCAGTTTTCTCGCAATTTAGCACAATTTTAGCGAAAAGAAATTACGTGATATTTGCCGACATCCCCCCTCTCCCCCACGTAAGATTAGGTGAGATTTGCTTGACCCCCTCCCCCCTTTAGACCTCATGTAATTTATGAATGGCCCCTTAGGGTTCAGGATCTCGCCACCCAGCGGAGGAAGGTCACCGCCCCCAGAGAAAAAGTATGCGCTAGACCTACGGGACTAGTAACCTGAGCAGTTTACGTGCCCAGAAATATCAATCAATAAAGATGAAGGAGGAGGAGTAAAAGGAAAAACCCCATATTTTATTTCAGGTGAGCCAATTACTGCGTACGAGTTGGCAGCCCGCTACACGACTGACGTCATCGCTTCGACCGCGTTTGGCATCGACAGTGGCACCTTAAAGGACCCGCGCGCGGAGTTTCGCAGAAAGCTGAAAATGATCTTCGACCTCTCTCCCACCGAAGCCCTCAGATTCCTCATAGCCTTCATGAGCCCTACTGCCATTCACAAGTTCAACATCAAGGTATTCAATAAGGAAGTCGAAGACTACGTCATTGGAACCATCAAACACGCCATCCAGTTCAGAGAAGAGAAAGGAATCGTTCGAAATGATCTGCTCTCAAACCTGGTGGACATTATGAAGAGAAGTGGCAAGGCTGGGGAAGAGTCAAACGGAACCCAGAGCAAAATAAGTAAGTTTCTAATTACGTAAGTATATTTACATTTTTAGATCAATGAATTGCGATCAATGAAGTGTTTTGGCAGATTTACGATGTGAAAATTGTCATTCCGATTTCGAACAGTGGGTCATTGAACTTGATACATTATTCTCCAACCCTAATGTTGGACTCATATTATCTTAATTTTTAATTTTTTTTTTAATATACTGTCAGTTCAATACCATTCCAGTACTATCTACCGCCTTCTTCCACACAGAGAGTTAACTTGTGTGAAATAGTGAAACTCCTTTGTCGGGATATCTATTTGCGTTCGGCACTTCCTGCACTTAGTGACTAGTTACGATCTGTTGATTTAGAAATCTATTATTGCTAGAAAATCGAATAATCGATTGCTCGAATAGAATAATCAATATAAGTACCTTGTTTTCCTATCTTACATGTTTTGTGGTGGTGACTTTTCAAATAATGCACAAAGTTCTTGAGCTTTCATATCCAATTTAAATTCATTTTGTTCTCTACTTCCGTCACAAAAACGTTATCCATGGAACTGAATCAATAATCTTACATTTTCACGTTCTATACCATGCCGTTTTTCACTCATTCATTCACCTCATGTAAAAAATAAATATTTCAATTTCTAATTATGACTTGCAATATTTTGAATGACTGTTGCATGAACAACTAGTCTCTAACCCGAACTAATTTTCACACTTTTATCTTCCTGATGTCGCAAATTTCAAACGTATCTTTCAAATTTTAGGGATCTTCAAATGAAGCCCCTACGGCATTTTCAAAATTTTATCAAACATAGCCCCAAATTCTTTTTTTAATGTTGTAGCTCAAATATCTCAATGCACGACGTAGAAATACCACTAGTTCAATTTTCAGCAGAACCTCTGAATTTTCGAAAATTACCTATATTTAAATTATTTGACGACCTTTTACATTATTGAAGAAAGCTATTTTTTCGTAATGGACGTCCTGTTTTTCAAAATTAATGTTTTTTAAATAATGTCATGTACAATATTTAAACTGTGAAAAAGATGCACTTAATTTTGAGTGAAATAGTGACGACTTAAAAACATATATACACAAGATTTTTTTCAAAACGACTCCAAATGGTTCTTCCCTTTTTTGCTGGAATAAAGTGTTCTTAATAAAATGTCATAGATCCAATTGATACTTGCAAAAGTTCAAGTTTTTAACGCTAAGACTTTCAATATCGAAGCTAGATACTTGTTAATGCAATCTTTTCATCAATATTAGATTCACTAAAATTTCAAAATTGAATAAATCAAATTTCTTTCTAATATTAACTTACATTACGTATGTACCCTGTTCCACGTATTAATGCTTTTGTGGGGACTAAACAATTTAAAAAAACATTTATGAGATTTCTTGAAATTTTCTAAATTTTCGTGAATGGCCTACGTAAGCCATAAATGCATTTGCACCAAAGCAATTTATAAAAATTTTCTCAAAATCCTCCCCAAACCTTTGCGTCAAGATTATAATAACGAAAAGATGTTTTGTATTTTGTGTATATTCCGATACTTTAATTTTAAATAAACAATTAGAATTCAAAACACCAAGAAAAAATTAAATATGATTTTTTCCTTTAAGTTCCCAATATTTCAATTTTGCATAAACGAAACGTAAACGAGAAGTTGATTTTAATGTTCTGTAAAAATTGTGAATTTTGAAAAAAATAAGCCTTTTGACATAAAGTAACTTTTAACAAAGCTTCTTTCGACCTAATCACTTCATTACATTGGTTGCATGGGCACTATTACAGATTTTGCCTTGAACTGCGTATATTTTACGTATTTTATTTCAACACTGTGGTTCCCATTCCCTAAGCAGTAATAAAGATCAGAGGCAATGACTGCGGACTTTGTCTTACAGAAATGGATGAAACTGATGTTGCTGGTCATGCGCTCACATTCCTTGGAGCTGGTTTTGAAACATCTGCCACCACAATTAGTTACGCCCTCTACGAAATGGCGAAGAACAAAGAAATACAAAACAAGCTGCGACAAGAAATAAACACAACTCTTAAAGAGAATGATGGATCTGTACCATATGATGTCATGCACTCCATGAAATATCTGGACCTGGTCTTTCAAGGTTGGTAAACACATTCAATTACAAGGAAATACTATAAAACGCTTATAAAATACTGATAAAGATACAGATATTTTTCAATAGCTAATATACCATTTTTTATTGCACTTCTCCATATTTTCGTGTTTCTGCGTACTTTTTCATTCAATATAAAATTGAAAATACTGAATAAAAACTGTACCTTATCGTTGGGTACTAGTCCTCAAGTAAATGCCTTTATTTTCATATCATGCTCAGTTGAATCAATACCTATTTCAGTGTTCCATGCAAACAATGCATCGTATTTTCCAGAAACATTAAGGAAATACCCGCCTGTGCCATTCCTGGACCGAGTGAGCAACAAGCCCTACAGGCTGCCAGGTACAAACGTCACGTTGGATGCCGGCACGGCGGTGATGATCCCCGTCCTAGGAATCCACAGAGACCCAGAAATCTACCCCAACCCCATGGAGTTCATCCCGGAGAGATTCTTGGAAGAGAACAAAGCAAAGCGCCCGAGTTGCACCCACATGCCCTTCGGGGAGGGCCCGAGAACGTGTGTTGGTAAGTTAGCAACACTACGTGCGCATGCGACCATTATTGTTTTGACAAATAGCGTAAGCATATTGATTCATTAAAATGTGAAATGCGAAGTACTGTTGGAGGTATTTAAAAGTTGTACAATTTATGTGCGTTTAAGTTAGCTTGTCAAACGCATCGTCAATTTCATAGAGCCAATTTGATTCCTAGTATGTGGTTTTGTACTTTATAGTTGCATTTCCTAGTCAAGCCTTTTTAAATAAAGTGCATCGTCCTTCAGTCAACCCAAATCAAAATTTTCAACGCATTTTACACCAAAATATTGACATGCCAAAACTAACTTCGTTCACGTATAATAGTGTATCATTTCACACGTTTCCAATTTTTCCGACCGCTTTTGCAAATTGCCATCAAATATTCGTGCAATGCGCTATTTTTTGCACGAATGAGTGCAAAGATCAGAATATTTTAGTGATTTTTTTGAGTAAATACAAACCAGGATACACAATGAGTCTTCACAAATCTAATAATATCGCATCCTTCCGGAACGTCAATCGATTGAAAAGCGTTTCCGTGCACGTAGCGGCACTGCCGTTAGCGAAATGAATACTTAAATCCGGAGAGTTGGCAGTGGTCCTCCGTCGCTTGATGGTGAGATCAGGCGCCGACCTATTGTCGTCTTGCGTGAGATTTCCTCCTCCAAGTTTTTCCGACAGCGGGGGTAATCTCCAAGCTTCCAACTGGCCTCCGACGTGCATGGTAGTATATTGCGTTCGTGTGTGGGGGGGGAGTGTGTGCGTGTACATGTGTGTATGTGTGCGCGCGCATGTAAGGTGAGAGTACGGGACAAGGATGAAAAAGGAAAGATCAAGCGCGGTCAGTTGTCAATTTGCTAGGATACTGCTCTTTCATTCACCTTGTATTTGCTGGAGAAACAACGGAAAGCCGACCTGGATAGCCGTCACGTAAGTCACTAAGGTTGATGGACCGCAGTGCCTCCGCTCGAAGGTTCGCTGTTTCGAATCCAGTCCTGCGCATGGTTTTTTGTGTGTGTTCATGGCCTTACATGTTCTTTCTTCAGTTCCCCTTACAGTTGAAGCTATCACATTGGTCGCTATATGACAAGTTGTTGAAAGAAGACCTAAAAAAACGATGGAAAATTACCGATCAGAGCATCCAGCCATTATAATGATTCTCCATAAAACGACTAAATTGGACATAACTTTATTCGTAGCTAGCGTGGAAAATCTTCCACTGTGTGGAAGCAATCTCGAGGACGGTCAGAGTCCCTGCAGAGACAGCGACAATGTTGGCTCTGAGCTAAGCTCAGCCGGCAGTGTCAGTGAAAATTCGGGCGTCCTCTCTCGCAGCGACGAACGCTTCGACATAAATTTCCTCTTTGTTTCAGGTCTCCGCTTCGCGTTGATGCAAACGAAACTCGGCATGATCCACATACTCAAGAACCACTCTGTGCATCTCCCAAGCACCACGCCCAGAGAGCCTGACTTCACCCCTAATTCGTTCCTCCTACAGCCCGTGAAACATCTGCAGCTTCTCTTCAAGAAAATCGAGGCTTAAAATCAACATCATATTGCCAAAGTGGCAATAGTTGAAGTTACACTGTATCATATTAATACACACTTGTACATAGTCACTGCAATAAACATTTTTTACAATAATATTCTCTGCTTTTTTACCTATTTACAGAAATTGGGTATTTGGAATAAATGCAATAAAACTTTCAGTAAAAAGTTATATGACAGAGGAATGAGCACGTATAGTTATTAAAGTCACTGGGCCGGTAAAGGGCAAGGAATGGACGCAGGTGAATTTTGCCAAAAACGACTATTGCCAAGATTTATAGCGAATCTAGGAAGTTTATTGCGATATCAGCCACGTGTCTTTCGATTCTTTTCGAAAGAATGTTATTTTACAAGAAAAAATCATATAGATGCAAAATATATTTTGTTTGAACAAGAGTACTCAGAAGCTGTCATTAGTATGATGAATTTATGTGGAGAATTCCTAACGGGCAGCTATGTGCTGCAATCTTAAAGGACGCGACTCTTGGGGATTACATTTGAATCCTCTGTTTGGTTGACCACTAAATTCTTGATCTAAAAGTTGCCTTACTTCATATATCATTTCAATAAACTGTTTATAATCATTATTAAATGCAATATCTGAAGTTCGTACATCAGACCGCGAGAGTTCCGTAACCATAATGCAGAGAACATCGAATCCTTCAAAATACTAATAACAAAATGCGTTTAGTAATAGAAGGGTACGTAAAAATTATTGTAAAATATTTTGATCTATTTTTCTAACAAGATTGTAACAAATACATAAACGAAATGTAAAATTAACCATATACTGTGTTTTTAGATACAAACTTGTTTCGAGACCAGTAATTTTTCAAATTTTTTCTAGCTAACTGAGATATCGCACCCGGGTAATAACGACGTGACAAAAATCGGGGACGGGTACCAAAAGGGTAACCTACGTAAGTTGTAATTAATATCCAAACATCATCCAATTACTGTACTTATATTATAAAAAAAATGAATATTTAAAAAATTGTAAGAATAATCTTTATAGTGATGTACAAGTATTTTTCATATTGGAGTCATATTTTTTTACTGAATTATAGCTAGGAAGGGTCCTATATAAAATACGTTTGTATAAATATCACATGTTATGTTTCGGAAAATCTAAGAGAAGTGAAATTTAATTTTGATTATTGCTCATTCAAATCATGTTCTTTCATATTGTGTATAGTTTTTGACAGAGTATTTTCATTTGATTGGTGTATTCCGTGCGTCATATTTGTTTTGAGCTAGATCATACGGTGATTTTGAATGTGAAAAACGGTGTCAGGATGTGTTTGTTTTTTTCTTTCCTTCCACTGGCTAATAGTTCCCTGAGATCATCTTTAGTATATATATATATATATATATATATATATATATATATATATATATATATATATATTCAATTGAGATCAGGCTAGTAAGTTAGATCACAAGCAACAGAGCGATGATACACCGTTGATTTGTAGAAAACTACTGTACGTTGCCAAGAAGCCCCAACGGCTTACTGTTGACACTGGCCTCTCGAGTGCCGGGTTCATACCCTAGTGGTAACGTGTAGAGATAGTGCGAGAGGTCGCAGTATATACAGCCCGATGTTTGTGCATTAAATTGACTATATCTCCTTTAAGCTAGTCCTGGCGTGTGTATGTAGTTACAGATTAAAAGAAGCTTAACCCTACATTACAAAGGCGACTGGTACCAAACGTTATTATAAAAGGCGTACGTAGCCTGACAGGCTACTTTGGGTAAAAATTAAGAAAAACTCATTTTTACAATGAAGCACTAAATTTAATGGTTTGAACATGTATGATATTGAGTTACACAATACATTTGAAAGGTTTTTTAGATATATCTAAATAACTTGACACTCACAGCACACACTTGCTTGGTGCTGCCCACATATGTCTTTTGAGAAGCGTCAGCAATAGTACCTCGTCATGCGACCTTTGTTATGATCGACGTTGTCCCATTATGATTGCTAAATGCTCGGAACAAATCTTAAATGCTACAAGGCAAGGATTCTGTATTCATTATTTGCAATATTAAGCATTGTAGCGCCGAAAATAAAACTGATGTAAATACCAATCGACTGGACCCCGCGAGTGGGCGTACGCCGGAAATAGGCACGCGCACTAGCTTACGTGTACTTCACTGGTTATTTACACAATGAAAGTACCTAGAGTTTCAGACACTGGGAGTGAAGGGAAAGGGTGGGGGAAGATTTCGGCGCTAGTTGCGTCGTCCCGCCCCAGTCCGTTATCTAGGTTGGAAAGACTTGGAAAGACCACATCACCTCCAAGGTGAACGAAGCTAATATACGCCTAGGTATTCTTCGACCAGTAATCAACCGACACTCATCATTAAAGTTCCATTCTGCTCTCCTATATAAAGCCATTTTAGGTCCATTACTTACGTACGCTTGTCCAGTCTGGTGCAATGCCGTCCCTACAACCATCAACAAAATCCAAATATCCAAAAATAGGTTCCTCAGAACTGCAGTTAACGCACCTTGGTTTATAAGCAACACTAACCTTCACAAAGACCTAACCATAGAGCCCGTCCTAACATACATCATTAAACTTGCCTCATCATTCTTCCAAAATCTACCCTCAGTTACCAGTACTTCCCACTACAACATAGGTAAAGAGCATCCCGTAGAAGCTCGTCTCCGCAACCGACTCCCCTTCCACATCTTCCTCCGGAAACTGGCTGATATAAGATAATGAAATAAATAGTCCTCCCATAAATAGTCAACAATATGTGTTCCTCCACTTTATCATTCACACTACTTCAATCTATGTTTAATGGGAGGTGGCCGTAGCCACCCCCTTCGCATATTTTCGTCTTAAAATGCTCGCTCCTAACAACTGAAAAGCCATATGGCTGAGCGTTGTATAAAAAATGTTTAAAAAAAGTTGCGTCTGACAGACGCCGCCTTTGTAATCTAGGGTTAAATATGCATTTTACTACTGAAGAGACGATACCGTATTGGGATGTTTCCAACATTTTTCTCCCTATATTACAAGGTACAAAAAGAATTTAGGACAACGGACAAAAAGACCATCGCAACCATCGCCTTTGTAATCTAGGGTTAAATACGGATTTTACTACTGAAAGACGATACTGCATTGTTGAGGTGTTTCCAACACTTTTTCTCCCTGTATTGCAAGGTACAAAAAGAACTTAGGGCAACGCTAGTAGCGAACGCGACAAAAAGGCCACGCAGCGGTGGGAAGAAGCGAGGTCTCCGAAGGCAGAGCGGCGCGTCCTCGCCCGGGGCGCCCGCGCTAACGAGCGCCCTGATGAGCGACGGCGCCCTCCAGAGGCGCAGGCGGCGCCGCCGCGCCATTCAGATCGCAATCGAAAGAACGCAGGAGATCGATAGCTGCATTCGGGGACACACTTGCGAGGTACACGCCGAATAGAAATTGCCACAGCACTGGCAGATGGAGAGGAACGACTGCAGGAAACGAGGGAAGAACAAGGATGACGAGCGTCCCTTCGTCAGTCCAATTGCCACCGGCCGTTCTTCAAAAAGACGTGCAGCGTCGTTCCATATTCGTCTAGCTCAGAAAGTCTAAAATAGCGTTACTATTATCCCCAATGGTGTGCGAAGACTTGTAGAGAGTACGGGCACTAGGCCTCTCAGCCCCTCAAAGCACTGAGAAGCACAAAACCCGAAAATAAGGTACAAATTACTATGTATCCATTTTTTCCAACTGCAAATCTTGAACGTTCAAATACAACATTCCACAAAATGGTGTTGTAGAAAAAATGATAAATTATTGTATATAATAAAACAGGAAGCTCAAACAACCAGACAAAATAAACAACGTTTTTTTAAAACATGACATTCTTCTGTTATAGAAACATGAACAAGTCTATAAAAAATAAAACTGCTTCAAAATAAAATCATGAACTTATGTTGCGTTTTCGCAACGTCGGCCGTTAATAGGAGCAAGGGTGGTATATGAAAATGCAACATTGCAACATTACTGAGGGAGTTGCAGCGCGACGCCAACGATTTGCTGCCAAGGATGCGACTCATTAAAATGAGGGATAGAAAATGAAGGCGCTCATTCTGACTGGATTGTGGGAAATATGATGGATAACAGGAGCCTTTCTCCCCCAATCGCTGAGGAGAAATTTATTTCATTGCTTAACGGAAAAATTACATTTGTGAAACAATTTGAAATGACGGTGTCGCCCTATAAGTTATGTATTTCCTCTGAATTTGAAAGAATTGTATACTAGAGAATTATCTTGATATACAGGTCGCTAAAATTTCATTATATATTTGTTTCCAATTTGAATGTAAATCCGAATTTTAAAAATTTTAATTTTTAGTGTACATATTGAAACTGTATTTTAAATTTATTATACATTAGTTCAAAGACTGTAAAAAATAATTATAAGATTTTAAAAAGTATCTAAGTTCCGTGTGTTCTAAAAATATATATCAATTCTGCGTGAATTTTAACTCAAACTTCAAATTTAAAGTCGAATTATATTAATCTTTCTTTAATCTATAAGGTGTGTTAAGTTCCATGTTCTTCCATGTACGTTAAATCTCCATTTATTTTAATTTAAACATTAAATTTAATGTACAAACATTTTTTCGTTTTAATGTACACGGTACATTAAGTTTCACGTACGGTCGTACATTAAATCTACACTGATATTAATTTAAGCATTAAATTTAATGTACAAGAACATTAATCTCTTCTTAATGTACAAGGTTTATTAAGATTATGTACAGAACATACATTAAATCTACATTAAATTTAATGTAATTTCTGACAGTGTATTTTATAGCCAATTTTTCTTTGTTACATGTTGGTCGTCTACGTCACTTCAGTAGAATTTTCATGTTCCTAGCAATTGTGTTTGCATAGCAACTAGTTTTTTGTTTGTGCATGATTGTTTGTTGTTCGAATGCTTGAAGAAGCGTATGGAGATGCAGCAATGAAAAGAAACAGGTGTATCTCTGGCATAAATGTTTCTGTGAAGGTCGCGATAGCGTGAAAGACGACCCGAGGAGCGGCCGACCAACAACTGCGACAAATGAAGCAAACATTGATCAAGTACACATTGTTGTGAGGAGTGACCGAAAAAAGAGTGTTGAGGAGATCGGAGGCAGAGGTCGGAATTTCAGTTGAAAGTATTCACTCAATTCCTCACAAACATTTAAAAATGCATTACATATCGCAAACGTTGGTTCCAAAAATATTATCACATCGTTCAGTATTGGTAAAACATTATCTTGCCAGACACATGGTAACTGCATTGCTCTATACTCCCCAGATCTGTCATCAACAGACATTTTAAACTTTTCACGTCTGAAAACTCTTATGCGTAATGGTATCTTGTTTCCAACAACATACCACACCACAATATATAGTATTTTGTCTTATTTTTATTAATAATTTCCGGAAACTTCCTGAAGTCAGTGTGCTCTAAAGCAGTGCGAATATCCGTAGCTTGGTGCAAGGGACAATATCACTTTTTAATGATTTTCTGTTTGTATGGCCAATATATGCTTTAACCCTTCGTAGCACATTTTTTTTTCTTTTAAGCTCAAACATTTTTGGAGAATAATTTAGAATGTATATATATCGGAAAAAATAGTAAAAAAAATATTGTAATTTGCATTTGTTTCGTAATACCGACATTTTTTACTTATGTGCAAAGATGCATATACGTTAACAATTTTAGCTTTGCATCTGTGCAATATTGCCCATTGGATAACATGACAAGCATAATACAATAATTAACTGCTTGCTAAATATATAAGAATTAGCTGTTAAGGATAGGAAATGAAACTCTCCTTTAGATGAAACTTATTACCAAAAATTTTGCTGACTCTTTCATGTGTATTTCATTTTACATCAACTGAACGGAGTAAAAAATTCTGAAACAATTTTTACCCGTTTAAAGACTGGTTAACCTGATACTTTTCACAGTCAACAAAAGTGTATCCTTTGCAGTTTGGATTTTTACAGGTTTTTCTCTGAAGGTTCCAACAGAATGATAGCTCTTTTTATAGATTGCTCTATCTGAAGAACATATTTGGTTCTGAGCTCATTTTTTGACATTGTTTTGCAATAACCTCCTTCAACAAATTTGTATTTACACATTGTGTTGAAAAGATAAACAAATTAGTAAAATCAAATAAATTTTAACACAATATGTAATCTCTCTAAACACTACACAACCTATATGTAATGCAAGCATATGCGCACCTTTGCAGATATTCAAAATCCACAAAACTGTATTGAAAATTAATATGGTAAACAGAAACTACATTCCTAATAATTGAACTCTTAAAAAAACTACACGTTTAAACTACAAAAATCTGTATTAAATGAAAGTAATAAACAACCACAAATATACAAAGTTGGTCGACAAGCCTTCATGACGTAAACACCCACTCGCCGAGAAAAATATTTCACAAAGACAACTCGCGCGCGATCTGTTGAATAAACCTAATGGTAAATAAACCCTTTTGCGAATATTTCAAAGTGCACACAAAGGCTTTTAATGAAG
Organism: Teleogryllus occipitalis; assembly: GCA_011170035.1. Classification (NCBI taxonomy): domain Eukaryota; kingdom Metazoa; phylum Arthropoda; class Insecta; order Orthoptera; family Gryllidae; genus Teleogryllus; species Teleogryllus occipitalis. The sequence continues at coordinate 30,082 of BLKR01003028.1, read as the reverse complement.
AAATATAACATGAAATCACTTGCAAAAGCGGCTTTGCATATCTGCAATGCGTGCACCGAAGGGTTAAACCCCTTTCTCGCAGCGCAAGAAAGGCCAAAGCCAAAAGTCTAATCTCCTGATTTCTTTGTAGTGCCGCTGACCAGGCGGTTCTAGAGTTCCAGTCCCGACGGTGACACGATTTTAGACACTAGATATTTAGGTAGAATTCTCCCGCAGTCTGGAGGAGAATTCTAGCAATCGGTTGCTCTGATCAATAGTTTCCAGGGCTTCTCCGATCAACACCAGACGAAAGTCAGAGAAGTAACCTCATGAACGGACAAGGACCGCGTGCTATCTTTACTTCCCTCCTTGTTCCTCTTCCTTGTTCTATCCTCGTTCCTTTAATTGCACACAAATTTACATGCACTACTCTACTATATTTGCCGGAAAACCAGTTGGGAGCTTAGAGTTTGTCCCGACTGGAGCGCTGTCCCGCTGGTGGGAGATTCCTTATTAGAGAAAATCCCGCTAGCCGATGGTATGTCGGCGCCCGATCTACGATACGGCCTCTGTTTTGCCCGCAGTACGAGAATTTCGGAGCACGTCCCCGACCAGACGGGCCTCTTCTAACTTAGCAACGCACAACTGTGAGTTCGATGACCTTTGGCCTCCACTTCTCCTTTGCATATTAACCGCCTCCTACTCAAACAGCAACTTCTATGATGTCTCCCACCATTACATTTCCTATCACTTTTCAATTTAATAACACCAACTTCAGCGATATCCCCATAGCCTCACCACTCCAACCCCTCCATCGTCAACCCCTGTATCGCCAACCTCTGCATTGTCAACCCCTCTATTGTCAATTTTTTCAACGCCACTTTCCGTTACCAATCCCCCCATCATCAACCTCTCCATCGCCAACTTCTCTAATGCCAACCCCTCCATTACCCACCCCTCTATCGTCAATCTTTCCAAAGTACCTTTCCATCACCAATCCCTCCATCGTCAACCCCTCCATCGCCAACCTCTCTAATGCCAATCCCTGCATCGCCAACCCGTCCATTGCCAACCCATCATGGCCAACCTGTCCATCGCCAATCCTATAGCCCATTCCTTCACCAATCCCTCCATCGCCCACCTGACCAACGGCAATCGTATCGCCAACCGCTCCATCGCAAACCCTTCATTCGCCTTTCATCGCCATCTCAATTCACGTCGCCATCCACTGTACCCCATCGCCACCGCTAAGTGCTTGGCGCATCGCGGTGCTCCGTTCGCGCCCTTGGCCCTAAATATAGGCGGCGGCCGCGAGCGAACACTCTCCAGGCGCGGTGCCTGGCACACGCGGCGGGCCAGCATCGCGGAGCGGCCGCGCCGAGTGCACTTGACGGGCGGAGCAGAGTGCGCGTCAGCGAACGAGAGCCTGCGCCAAGACAAATGAGCGCAACTGCACTTTAACGCAAGCGAAGCACACTGGTAGCGCCTTGCTACGGGTGTGCATTTCTACGAGTGTTAGCGAGGACGTGCACAAACGTTCGGGAGGTAGCAAATTATTTAAATGAAGCTAACGAGTATAATATTTCGAGAGAGTCATACAGAAGCGTTGGTCACTCTGCCGCGTTTCGTACTTTGTTCTCCATAGTTCAATCATTGTAACTAATAATTAAAAAGTTACCAAATTGCTCTCTTATGCGGTCTCATACACTCATCCTAAATGTCTGATACGACAGTTCGGAGTTTGATTGACAGTTCGAAGTACATATAACTGTCTAATTACTTGGCATTCCATGGTATGCAGTAAATGTTATGATAACAGCACAAAATTCAGTTTTATATTCACAAAAAAAACAACACTTATTTCACTTAAAAATTGACGAAATTGTGTTTTCGCATCAACTACTTCTCGTGAATATCACAATGAACTTTCTACGCAACTGAAGCGAAAATTTTCTTATTAAATGGTTTAGTACAGTGTTGAAATACTCGTATTGGTACAGTTATTGTGATTATTACATTCACATAAATTATATTCTGCTTAGAATCATTAAAATATTAATTTGAACAATTGAACGAGATGACAATGTAAGAAATAACGGCTATGAGGAAATGAGAAATAACGATCTGCAGGAGAACAGAGCATCAACAGAAGTAGCTAGAGCTCCTTGGCACGAGGTTTCTAGGACAGCCTGCGTCGAGGCCAGGGATTACGAGAACAATTTGTTTCTATGGCAACGGAGCGCTGAAACTATTACCCCGTCGTAATGTCAAGTGGCTCGGGTTTTACGGAATGAAGCTCACATAATTGTGTTTACATTGAAAGTTCTGTCTTAATAAAGTTTTTATTAAAAGAGTTTCCAGAAAAGATGTTTTTATACATCATGGAGAGGAATTAACATCGGCAGTATATCAACGATAAAAGATAGTATTTTTCACTGAGAGACCCTCAAATCTATGTCATTATTGTCGAAATTATCAATGTTTAAAAAAACGTTAAGCATAAATGACAATTTAAAAAAGAAAGAATGTAAAACTAAAGCCATATTACAATTCAGGCAATGATGATAATAAAGTATTAAATATGTAAAAATATAATCCAATTAATTAAGACATATTAATAAGCTAGTGGTGCTACAGAATAGCATACGCATTCTCATACAAGTTCTCTTCTTAATTTCTTTGATCTTGGCTACCTTTTCGGTTTTGCGCAAATAGAGACATTTACAAAATGCTGCGGAAAATCGATTCCCAGGTTTCAACGGAAAAACGCGTTTTGAGGTCCGCTGTTCTTTCAAACCGTCAGTCCACTCAGTCAGTCAGTCAGTCCGTCAGTCAGTCAGTAAGTCAGTGCCTTCTTTCGGCATCGAGGCCTTCTTCTGGAGTACTTCTTCCTCTGACCCCTCCACTTCGACCTGTCCGGCGAGGGAGGCCCTACCAGCAGCTATGCTGCTGCCGGCGGCATAGCTCTGAGGGTCCCGTGGGCACACGAGCTTCACCACCAACGTCAAGCTCTTGTATTCCCCAGGTGGGGGTGTTCAATTCTACAAATACAAAATTAAATTAAATTTATAAGTAATAAGTAAATGTAAAAACATAAGTTAAGAAAAAGTTGGTGTGGAAGTATTGATAATTTTGATTAGGGTTTGATTAAGTTTTAAGACAGCCTAGGTCAAACAGCCTAGTTTGGAAGACCTAATTAGCAGTCCTACTTCACGATCGATAAACTTGTAACGTTAGAGATGAGTGAAGAAAAAATATATAAAAAGGAAGTTATTCAAATTCATTTTTATCAACGAGCCTAAACTAATTAAATTACAGCACATTATGTATTTCGTGTAACTTATTTGCTATCTCTTCTTGTATCTCTTCTACACATTATGTATCTCTTTCTAAAATTGTTTTTATAACATACATCGACAGTATATTTAAAATTTAAAATTAAAATATTTGACTGGATAAATTGAGCTAAATTGATCAAAATTGATATGATGGACAAGCAAAATCCCTGATGGCTGTTTAGATATTTTGGTAGTCCATACTGTAACCGACCAGAGTTCTTTGGCTGCGGGATTTCATGTTCAATAAAACACATAAATACATTTTACAACACATTTAATTAAAAATTAAAATGACGATGGTGATTATGATGAGCGTGAACATGGGAAAGAATGATTTTACAAAAATTATAACAAATATTGATAGAACTATGGCTGCTTTCTATCCTAATTGAAACTATCACAAGCCAAAACAAAAAGAAACAATTAATTTGCCGCTGCAATAGCATGCGTTTGTCACGCTACGTGGCGATGAACTGAATTCGATTCCCGAATCAGCGAGAACACGGTCAAAGTGCCGGTCGGAGCACATGTTACAGTGAACTCAAGGGATGGAGTTAGTGTCGAAATTACAACTACAAGTGCGTATTTGAGACATCAATGATCGCACGTGTGAGTTCGAGATGCAAGTCACTGGGAGTGCATCTTCGAAAACCAAAGTCTATTGTAGAAGTTCATCTACGGAACACAAAGTCTTAAGTGATAATTTTGAAGCCACGCTCGAGACACTAGTCAGAAGTATGAACTCGAAGTATACGTCTGTAAAAGCTCGAAATGGAAATGATAAGTGCGAAGTGCCAAGTTCGAAGTTCGAGCTGGGTGTGATTTTGAAGCCTCACACGCGACAAAATGAAGGCTTTGATCCCCTTTTCAGATCCGAGTGCCTCACCCTGATTGCTTAGAAGCAGCTATCGGGAGTGGTAGCGGGGCGATACTCGAAACAATGGTGCGCTAGCTAATGTGGCAAAAAAATGCTGTTGCATTTTCAGTATCAATTCGGTGCAGCTGCACTCTAATGGCGTTCATCGCTGCATGTTTGTTGCCGCTGCTTGCCCTTTGAAATTATTCTTTGAGCAAAAGAACCATTTGGCCGACGCGCATGTGTGCCTTGCAAATTGCTGGCTCCTACATTTTTATGAGACGGTCTGACGGTCACTCTATTGCCCGGATGTTCGCCACAAATCGCAGTACCAGACGAAGCATCATGCCCTGCACAAAAGAAAAGAGCACCACGCTCTGTTAACTGCCCTGCTACCACATTCTCGAGCGCCCGCTGCAAGAGCTTTAGTGGGGGAGACATTTTTTTTAGAGCTAGCGCTAGGTGGGGGATCCACCTTAAAAAGGAACAAAGCGGCTGTTCTTTGGATCTATATATCTAATGAGGCCTGGGCCGGGCCAGGCTGAGTCGCGCAGCTAGTGAGCCGAAGGTTTTATTATTAAAATCGAGGGTGGAGTTAATCATGTGCGTTCACGGAGGGTGTGACGTTGCAATACTTATAAATAAATGAAAATAAATAATATCACCACAAACTAAGAGTTTAAATAATTTTTAATTAAAACATTATGATACAACTTCTTTTTGGGCGGTATGTTCTCGACTTGAAAGGATCCAAGTAGCGTTGGTTATAACATCTTAATCCTTCTAAGAGTGATGAATTTTAGAAGAATATTTTGTAAAGATAAAGACAGATATTTAAATTAACACCTCACGTCGTAGAAATCGCATTATCAGGTGTCACTATCAACAGCTCTCTACAAGAATTCTCATATAATACATGTACCTGACTTCACAGCGTGTGCACTTTGCAAGATGCCATTTTTCTTCCTCTCGCGAATTGTTTACACCTCTTGCGGCCATCACTTGCATCCATCAAGTCCAAATCCCTCTCTCATTCCAGTTGTTATCTTTTAGACTTCTTTGCGTACAATTATCTTAAAAACCTGATTCTTTCATTCTTCTCTGGGTCTACCTCTTTTTCGTCAGTCTAATGGAAACAACTCGCAAACCTTTCTGAGCTATCTCCCACAACACAGTGCAACAAATTTAAACTTTGTGTCTTGTCGCGAGATGAACGTACGTGTTCTTTATTAATTTACATGCGCTGATTGCGAAAATGAAATCAAAAATGTTCCATCATGAACCAAATTTTTGAGGAAACGATGCGCCATTTAAACCCTTCGAGAAACTTGGACGCGACTTAATAATAATACAGGAGAAAGCTGCAGTGTATTAATCTGCAAATCATGTCACCAAAAATTGCTGATTTTAAATTCTTTGCATAATTGCAATTATTTGTATAATTAAAGAGTGAAGAGAACAGCGAAAATAGAAGTGCAAGGGTTTCGACAACTGTTTCTTGAAGTTCTCTTTTTATTGCAGCAACAGGATCACACCGCAATACCTCTTCCCATTGGCGTTTATTGTGAAACGAACATATCTCACGTTCGTGCTCCAATTCTCGTCTTCGCGTTGCCGTTCCCGTTCGCGGGCTGTTGTGTAGCGGTTTTTACACTTACATTACATGCACTGCAATTCCAGTCATTCCGGGGGATCGGTCAGCGGCGTGGAGCTGGGGCGGTGTCCCTCTGGGGAGAGATATCTCGAGGGGAACACCCACCGGAAGCCGACGTGATGGTCGGGGCCATCATTCAGCAGGGAAGAACCCAGCCACCTCCAGGGATGAAATCACCCACTACACTAATGTGACAAATGACAGTTTACGTGCGCAAAATGAATCAATTCAACATTCATTTCAACTGTAATGTATTGTTACAATCACAATTATTTCTCCTTTTTTATTTATACCCCTTAATTTTAACTTTAAAAAATGCTTTTTGCGACGTGTGCTAAGGGCGTAATCTGCATGAGGGTGGGTCGCTCGGCCATCCCTGGAGCCCTGCGCTGCCTCCGCTGCGATCACAGTCGCGCTCTCCCACGCGGCCCGCTCGTGTACTGTCATGCCGAAGCTCTCTTGTATGTTAAAGCCCGGATTTACAATTAAAGTAGCTTCTCGTCCTATCGACCCTCCCCGACTGCTTCTCGGAACTGGCGAAGATTGGAAGTGTCCACGAGGGCACACGATGGTCTTTGTTGTTTGTAAAGGGTCAATTTATTGTTCAATGGGCAGTGATTCTGACTGGGAAACAAGTGATACACGATTTCATTTGTAAGTATTTTGAGTTAAAATTACAAGCTTTAATGATTTTATTATACGCTAATGATGTAATTATTATTCAGGAGAAGAGAATGAACTACAGAGACCTGTACATCACCTTAGTAACATTTACAATGACATTAATACTATGACATTAATATATCAAAAGAAAAATTCAAAAAGATGGCATTCTGGGGAAACAAACAATAAGATCAAAAATTGTCATGGAAAATACAATTAAGGAGCAAGCCTTCAATTATTTAGGCTGCAAACAAAATTGTGTAAAATATAAGACAGAAAATGAAGTATCAAAAAAATGTGCGACTATACATCACACCTTAAAACATAAGATAAAGCAAGAAACGCAAATTAAATTTACAATAACATTGCAATTTCTCTACGGAATGTGAATGATATGTACCAACACCAAGATCACCGACAAGGATACAAAATAATGAAATGAAGTGTTTGCGAATAAAAAAGGATACAAAAGAAAAGACCAATAATAAATAAAGAATAATAAATAAAGAATAATAAATAAAGAAATAAGAAAAGAACCACAAGTGACAGCTATTAATACTAGAATGCAAGACTTAAAGCAAAAAGGGGCGTGTAGGGACAACAGACTTCCAAAGGCAGCTTTGTATTACGCAACAATAGGAACTAGAGGTGCTAGGCAGAATGGCACATACTTTCTCGTAGTATAGTTTTCTAATTTCCTTGGTGAGGTCTGGCTTTAAGGTTTTGCTCCATTCTCTAGCCAACTACCACCTATCGTCGCCCAAAGTACATTTTTCGACATTTTAACTTTTTGCTTTCCTAGTAGTACAACCGAATTATTACTTCAAGAATATTAAAGAATTGTAATAACTCGTCCTAAATAGAAATTTTCGTTGTAAATTTGTAGCAGTTTTTAATGAAAGTGGCGATTAGGCATCACTGTAAATGCGAAATTTGAAGCTATTTTTCACAGAAAACTTTTGAGTTTTCGAAAAATTCATTCGAAGTCATCTAAAGCAATTTTACTCACAATTGTAATAATGCATACAAATCGATGAAAACGTCTATATTAACGGCGTGAGAGATATTTAAAAAAACAATTGTGTATTTATCAAAGCAACAAATAAATACACCAAAATTAACTTTACGTCATATTAAACTGTGCCATTACCACTATCCCTTGCAAAGGTTGAAGAACAAATTGGAGTAATTTTTTAGAAAATGGCGTTTGAGCGTTTCTGAAAATGCGGAATTTTGAGCTCATTTGTGCAGAAAACTGTTGAGTTTTCATGAAACTTTATTTGACATTACTTGTAGTATATGTGCTCATAAATATAATATTGTGAAGAAATCGCCTTTAATATAAATATTACCGATGTGAGACACAAGAAAGAAAATTATTATTATATTTTTTAATGTATGTAGCGCAAGTTCTTAAGAATATAAATTTTCTTCTCAATTAATTTTCAATGTATTTTTGGATCAGAAGCTGTCCGCACATCTCATTGGTGTTATTCGAGTATCGGAATGGCTTGGGTGTGAGATTTAAAATACAAGATTTAAGTGATAAATTCTCACGAAATACAGCGGTGTTTGCAAATCGATACTGCTATCTGCGATGTTTCAGAATCAGCACTCTGCATGCACTCCGTAGCTTATCACATCAATTCCATTACACCAATATGCATTTTAAAATCCATTTCATATCTTATCTTAGACCACTATACCTTGATAACGGGTTGGTGAAAAAAAAAAATTTTCGTGAAAGGCACTCTATTAAACTACTACGTCTGGGAAATCGATAATGAGAATTAATTAAATCATCGGACTGAAATAAACGTTCTCTAGATGTGTTAATTCTGTCAGAAATAATTCATCTTCAAGAAAACGGATTAAGCTGAAAGCTTATTCTAAAATATCTGTCAATTTTTCCCTTAATTTGCTCCAATAATATATTTAACCCATACTACAGTTTTTACTTAATAAATTCGAAACGTGCGCCGAAAAGCGGCGAATTTTCGTCTCAAAAACTCTTATTCCCGGGCTCTGTTAACGAAATTGGATAAATCTCGTTTTTATGTAGTATAGTCAATTACTTCCACTAAAAGGTTGTGTAGTCAGCATCCATGTTTTGTGGGTCCCTGATACCAAAACATCGATTGTCGGTAAAACGTCTGTCTGTGGTCAATGTTCAACTGTTCAGACGATTTTCTCGAAATCCGATATTCCCAATTGATTAGAAGGAACTCGAGGCTCTGCAAGTTTGAAACAGAAATTTTGACTTTTTTGGGAATTATTTTGCACAAAGCCTCAATATTTTTAATTTTCTCTACAATAGGACAATTAAAAAAAATCCTAAGATAGCGTAGAGAACGCTTGAAACTTGGAGTAAGTCTAATTTTTGTTGCAATCTCTAAATTTTGCACTACTGTGAGTTCAAACGTTCAAAAATGTTCTAAACCCTTTCGGCGTCTCCGCCGCACTGGCGTGAGGCTGGAAATGATCTGAGCGATAGGTCCCCCCCACCACCACAAGCCCCGGTTCACGAGCCCGTGCGCATGCGCAACGACTGGGTCGACCCGACCGGCTTAGGGATGTCACTGCCGGCAGTGCCTCTGACCGGGAGATCCCAGGGTTGGAGTCCCGACGGTGGCAGGGTTTTCGACAATAGCTACACAGCAAGCTCGAGTTCAGCCGCTGTCTAGAGGAGAATTGAAGCGGCCGGCTGCTCTTACCGTGGTTCTCCGATCAACCCCACGCGAATGCCTCAGAGAAATGGGCAACGAACCACGCGCGATCATTCCTTCCCATTCCTTGTCCCCTCCTAACTGTTATTTACACACACACACACAAGTACCACACTACCACATATGTCAGGAGAACAGTCGTGCCCCCACGTGGGAGATACCTGGTTGAGAAAAACCCCGCAAGCCAACGTGTAGTTCAGCGGCGGTTCTCGCCATCCAGCAGGAGATCACTACCAGCTATAGTTCAAACAAAGAAAACATGAACTTCACTTACGGAGCTAATGATCTTAGCACTTGACGCACACAGAATAACTAATCAATTATTCAGGTTTTGGTCCCCCGTGCCACCCCCACGGCTACCTGCCACCCAGCGCTGATACCCCACCCCTCTACCTGACAAACGGTGCCCGAAGGGTGCCCCTTGCATCTGACGAAGGGTGCCAACATTTGTTTAAGGTCGCTGCCAATGATATTTGTCAACTAAACTGCAGCACAAGGTGGCATGACACTATTTGCGTTTCCTTGACAAGACAAATGTAGAATGGTGTAATTTAGTGGATTTTATGGCAATGTAGAATGGATAAAAATATCTTCACAAAATTGGAATCGAAACCTCTACTCATCAAGTTCTAGAATAACACTTTGATTCTAATCCGTCCATTCGCTATTCTATCCCTCTCCTTACAATAATACATTTTATATTAACGAAACTTGAAAGCAACATTTACGTGTTCAAAAATTCAACGTCAATTCAGTCAATGAGTCACGGAATTAATTTACCTCTATACTATTACTATTTACCTCTCAATGGATGTTAAAATATTTTTTTGTATACCAGAATTATAAACAACCCTTTTCCATTAGCAAAATCGTTCATAAATGGCATTTTATGGCACCAATCATTACATCATCGCAATTTCGGCACGAAATATGAGTCATCACTGACATCAATAGCCACAGCCCCTTTTATCATCAGTTATGGAGTACAAAGAAGGCAGTGGTATCATTTAAATAGATTCTGTGTTCGCAGTGAAATCAAATATATTGTGAAAAATTTGCACTTTTGAAATCTAATTTGTTAACTTATTACTACTTTAAAATTACATTTTGCTGTTATTCGGTAATATTTAACAATAATAACAGAGGACCTCTAGTTTTTATTAATATGAATATTAATAGTACAGATGGGTAAATTTGTCAAAGACACTCCAGAAGATTTATTTAATGCCAAAGTGATTATTTTTTCTTTAGTTTCTGCACTAACTAATATCTTGTTGCAATGTAAATATTTTTATTCACTGATTCTTCAATGTAAGATTCAGCTACATTTGAAGATCGCCACCCTCCGTGACATGTAAGTGCAGTAATATCACCACCATTATCGTCGAAAAACCTTGCGTATGTCCTCTTAAACGAACACATTTATACATTGCCTTTAAGTTTGAATATGTGCACCATAAGGTAGATGCTTTACACGCTCTGGACTTAATGTTTAAAGAATCAAGCATCATAACTACCGTTTTTATTCTAGCATGTGCATTGTAGTAACTTAACCAACCTCCGTATAGGAAAGAACAACAGTCTCCCATACAAAATTTGCATATTTTTCATTCATCCAGCATTCATTTTCTGTTTTTGCAGCTTCTTCCAAAATTCCTTTTGGCAAAGAATCCATAATGTTTGACGTACTACTCGCGCACCTTTTCTTGAACGATGACCTTGCTTCCCCCTCCCTGGAGCCATAAACAGCTGAAGGCAAAAGATCGCAGCGAGCACTGATGACAACATTCCCAGCATTAAAACTTCGTTGGCGCGAAACATAAGCTAGTAGCTTTCATAATAAAGAACGTCTGTTCAGGTTTATTATCAGTAAATGAAGAAATGGCTGAGGCATGTTCAGATCCTTCAAGGGAGGCACCTAAAACTCCCGAAAAAGTTAGGAAGACGTATCGTAGCGGCGAACGCAAAATTATAGAAAAAGTTGTGAAATCTTGTTAAGTGGAAAAGGAGAACAAGGTTTTGTTGCATCCTATCAGTCATGCTGTAGATCGACAAGAATGCTTGTCAAAATTAGCAAAGATCTACACAAGCCGACTACTTAAATACATTTTAATTCATCTAGTGTCCCTGCTGTTGCCTACCCAGAGCGTTGACCTGGCCGCAATCGTAGCAGGTTTGACTTTCATCTACCAAAGGTTAGCATTACTGAAAATACTCTAGTGGCTGTCTTTGTAACTAATACCTCCACTCCGCCCGCATTTCGTCAATCTCTCGTTCAAGAAAAGTTGCGCGAGTGGTAACTTTCAACCTAATTGCCATTTGTAAACAAATTAGTTGCTTAGGTAGTACTCATGACGTCATAACATGAATCCGAGGTTACAACTTAACATTCAACTTGACTTCGCTTCCTTAAATTTTTATAATACTGTAATACAAAAAAATAGCGTATGCAACTCATTTATAATGTTCCATTTTTGCACTCATAAGAAATTATTACCGAACTGACATCTTACGTCGTTCGTTCGGTAATATTTTCTTATTCGTGCCAAAAAGGAACATTATAAATTAATTGCATAATATACTATTATACTTACACCAATAAAATAAATTTAATCTTAATACATGTAATTTGGTCTAGAGAAAGTAGTTTTGTAAGATAGCGCAGTCGGAGGGCGGATATGTCCATCGCCATCAACCTCTTGGGACAAGGTGTTTTCGACGCAAAATATAATGTTTTAAAGTGTGTACATTACTAAATTTAAAAATTAGAATGATGATTTTCATAATTTATACATCGTTCGCGTCCAGTATCCCTCGTGTCCAATGGTATACAGCAGTTGATCCATTGCTGTATGCTGCAGCTGGCTTCTCGTGTCACCGTACAACAGACAAGTACGGCATTCGCACGCGCTCCTATGCCACTTATATACATACAAGTTGTTTTACTTTACATTTCACGTAAGAATAGAAAAATATACACACATTGAAAATGAAATTAGTTCTACAAAATTAATTATTTAATTTATGTGACGTTCATGTTTTTTAGTATTAGCAGTTTCCGTGAAATTTTGACTGAAATATAAACAATATCAAAAACAAGATTTTCTTAAAAACGCTTCAATTTTTTTCTTCAAACATTTAGTAAGGATAGTGCTGCAAAACAAGAACGCAATCTTCAACTATTCTTTTGCTATTTCATAAATTACAGAAATATATTTTAAATATACCTTACGGCAATAACATTTGTATTACTGGCGTTTTTACTGCATTAGTTTTTACTTGAATTACTGGAGACATTATTGCATTTGTGATACAAGTGCTTCCAACGATTTCTTAGGTTTCTCGAATACTCAAAAATTTACTGCGGAAATAAGTTTGAAATGCCACGTTTTTAGAAACATTCAAAACGACATTTTTTCAAAATCAGCCAATATTTTTAATTGAAATTTGAATTTCATTTCCGCAATTAGAGCTCAGAAAAATTGATATGTGAAAAATATACCTATTTTTTTGATAATACACAGTTGCTTTAATATAAATATTTCAGGAAACAAAACTAATCCATTCTGTTAATGAAAAATGTCTGTAAATACTCTATTACGCAATTACTGTATAGTTAGTTAATTTTGAGAAAATTTTTCACAACTGACAGTGACGTTATGTTGATATATTTTAATACTTAAGTAACTCTGTTTGTATTGTTTCTATGGAAAGTCATAGTGTAAAAGTAGATAAAATATCTAGATTCAATGCTGCAAAGCATAATAAATGTCACGTACGCATAGAAAAGTTAGTGTTAGTTTCATTATTAGTTTTGTAAAATCTATTATACTAATTTCCCATGCTTGCAGAAATTGAAAGAAAACTATGCAATGTCTGACCAAGTGAGATGAGTCTTTATCTTTCTTATGTATCAAAAATTCAAGAACAATGAAACGGCTTCGACTTTGAAAATTTAAAATATCTTTTGCGTTATTCCGCCAATTCTCACACTTTTCCCATAATGATTGGATTCTAATGCAGAGCACGACACTGCTTATGACGCAAGTATCATGCTACAGCAAGGCTCCAAGGAAGAGACTGTCCGACAATAAATATTTACTATTAACATGTTGCTGTATGGAACAGCAACGTTTTGATATTCTGAGCGTTTGAAATGGAGAAAACCGAAAACTAGCCCGGATACAAGTAAATAGAAAACTATTACAAGAAAATGATATATTCCATAACACCACTAGTTTGTCTTAGCCAGTAATCTAAATGCACCATGCTTTGATGCATTGTGTGCGTAATCATTTCGTAGATGACGTTAAGTTCAAAGTTGTCTTTTCACTTTTAAATTAAGTAAAATCTCCAAACACTTCCGGTTTGTAATTTCTGGGTGTGGTAGAGTTTATGAGTTCTGAGAATGCGTTCGCGATATTACCTGCAAGTTACCTGATGTAATATCTCCTCTTCAGGCCTCTTGATGCAATTGAATCGATTTTGGATATAATACATGTGAATTATGTATCATCATGCTAATAAGTGAACAGCTGTCCATGACGGTATAACAATGAAGGATCACGAGCTACCAGTCACCACACAATACTCGCAAAAAATCAGGTAATTTACTCATACTGTCATAAAATATAACTTAATTTATTGCAGGAAAGTACCCAAACCCAGGTCTCTTTTTCGAATATTTTTAAATCCAATTTTCTGCATAATTAAATCAAACTATCATGCAATGTATACCTTACTTAGTTATACAAATTTTATGTTCTACTAAAAATTATTGAACCAGTAGTTTGAGAATAAAATATTTTGTCGTTGAACATTACATTTTGTGGATGTTTGAAAAAGGTTTCCTAATGTCAGCTCCCACAAACGCTTTAAGAAATGAGTAAAAATAAATGAAGTAACTGCAGGCAGATTGAACTCGGCATACTTTCACAAAAATACAAGTTTAACATCTTATCAGTGGCGAAGATCTTGCAGTTAGATATTCTGAAAATCTTATCTTACATTTTTTTTAATTAGCCCCATTCATCGGTTTCTTCGTTCAGCAAAACCGTAGATATTTTTTCTTTAATGTTTTAATATTTTTAAACAATTTAAAATTAATATTTTCTTTAATATAGTTTCTGTCATGTTAATTTAGCACTTCTCGCTAGCCAGTGTACTGAAATGACCGATACTGAATTCAGTCGTGTAATTTAGGTTTTATTACAAAATAAGAAAAAAGATTTGGTAAATTGTGGGATTATTTTTATTAATTTTAATTTTTTTAATCAATACTGTACTAGCCCAAAATTATTTGAGTAACGCGTGTGATTTAGAATTATGTGGACAATTGTCAAAAAATGAGTTGTTCGTATACGTTCATTATTTTTGTGTTTATTTCTGAACAATGGAAGAGTGCTCGAAAGTTTGTAATATCGTATGCACGTTTTGGAGTTTGTGGAACTTACGGTATGGAATTTAGAGATTATTCGATTCCTGGAAGAGAATGTCTTGTAGTTTAGGTTTTATAACAATTTAAATATTAAAGAAATGAAAATATGTGATAAATTATCTATATTAAATCTTTCATTAACTAAAATTTTGCAATTGCTTATAATGGATGGAATTGTGGCTCTAACTTCTTTGATCCGTAATATCGTGTGTGTGTGATTTCTTCTGATCTTCTAGTTCTGAGCATGTGGAGCTTTTCAATCCCCTTTTTTGCTAAGTTGAATTTGGGTGTTTGTACTCGTAATGTGGGTGAAAAAAATTGATTTCGGTGTCATTAAAGACTCCAAATTATGGCGCATGATTTTTTTAGTTATGAAATATTCGGGTGGTTCTCATTTCTCTCTCTCGTAGTTAGGGATGAGTTTCAAAAATTTGAGTAGCGGCCCATAGAAAAACCAGAATTCAATTGTTTAGATCACGCAAAAAAGTTTGAATTTTGAGTAAGTCGGGGTAGTAACTTAACCTCCCCCTATTTTGTAATCATAAATTGGGAGGTTTTAGGGTATCAAAAATAATGTTTTTGGTGGTACTGAAGAGCCCAAAATTACCCTAAAATTATGGCGCAAGAATTTTTGAGTTATGAGAATTTGGGGTGGTTTTGATTTTTGGTTTTCTTATTTAGGGGTGAGTTTCGGAATTTCAAAAAGTGGCGCTTGGGAGCCCAAAATTCACTGATTCAGACCGTACAAAAAAATTTGAATTTTGAGGAAGTGGGGGTGCTAGCTTTACCAATCCTTATTTTGAAACCTTCATTTCGAGGGGTAGTGGGGTAAAAAAAATTTTGGTATCACCGGATAGCCCAAAATGAGCCCAAAACTATGGCGCAAGAAGTTTTGAGTTTTGAGAGTTTGGGGTGGTTTTGTTTTTTTGTTTTCTTATTTAGGAGTAAGTTTTGGAATTTTGAAAAGTGGCGCACGGGAGCCCAAAATTCACTGATTCAGACCGTACAAAAAAATTTGAATTTTGAGGAAGTGGGGGTGCTAGCTTTACCAGCCTCATTTTGAAATTTTAATTTCGGCGTATTGGGAGGTAGCCCAAAATTTTTGAATAGGGGCTGAAATTATCCCAAAGATAGCCCAAAATTATGGCGCAAAAATTTTTCAGTTTTTCGAAAGTGGGGGTGCTAGCTTTACCGACGTTGAATATTGGGTGTTGTGAAATGAATTTTAACACAGGCCGGTTTAAATTCAAAGGAAACACTTTAGTGACTGGTAAATATACTCATGTATTCTGAAACTTTTCTAGAGACGAACACACACACTTGAATACAAAACGAAGTGGCAATTCTATTTACACTTAAATTTGAACAACAATTTCGTGTTCTTTACTTGATCATAACTATAGTCAATTAATTAAAGAATTTGAACAAGTTAATTGTTCATGCAAGTCTTACAACTTCTGTACTCAAACGCTTCCTTTTAGTTTACTCTTGCCCACGATTGTGGCTGGAATCTAATTTTATCGAAATATTCGACCTGAACTTTCTAGTCACACATTTTGAATTACATTTTTCTGAAACATTTCGTCTTTGCGGTCAGCATACCGCACGGGTACTCACGCTTCGGCGATTGGGGCACACGTAACCCGACCTCGGCTAATGCAGTGCACGGGACCTCGGTGGCTTATCGCTGAGAACGACAGTCCGCTCCGCGGCGAACTTCGGTCTCGCGTCGCGCTGCTCGCTGCGCTGTTCCGTTCGGCGACCCGCGTCTCGCGCGGTGCGGCCTCCGCCCCGGTAAGCTCGTACAATCTTCTTCGGTCGCTATGTAGAGCGGCCGCTCCCCCACACCCGTCTTCTGGTTCCAACACACTCGCTTCTCTGGCCGTGTTGTAGAAGGGATGTCGCCTCGGCCTTCCACCTCAGCGATGCCGCGTAGTGGCGGCGTAACGATTATACGAGGGACGCCGTGTCCTCACTGGACTTCGTGGCTCCCTTCCGCTCGTGCGTTTTACTCCACCGTCGGTGAATCTCGACCCATTAATTAGATCTTCCTTTCGTGAATGTAGCGCAGTACCTTTTCTCGCGTACAGTTCTTGAGAAAAATGGCTCGGGAGCAGTTTCTTCCCCGCCTCCGTCGCTTCCGCACGTTCAGATTTTACTGGTAGCGCGTCCTCTCTTCAAATCTGTCTTTCTCGGAGATTTACAGGCAACTCTCCTACCTTCATCCCTCGGAAGATTTTTAGACGACCATTCGATCTGCTTCCTTCGGAAATCTCTCGAAAACTGTGTCTCTGATTAACGGAAAAAATTTCCCCCGGAGACTTTTCCCTCGATTTTTAGAAGTCGGTCAATCGCAAGATTCGGTTTCCAACCCTTATCTTCCCACTATCCCATTGGCGACCACTCGTTCCGCTCGCCGTGGCTGCGGCTGACGTCGGGCGATGACGTGGTTACCGCGCCACGTTTGCGGACACCCGCGGAAATCGCGGACACCCGCGATGGTTTTCGGGCGTTCGCGCATGGGGTTCCGGTTCGTTGCCGGGGCGCATATTAGAGCTCGTCTCAATAAGATAGTAGGTATATGTATATATATATATATATGTTATATATATATATATATATATATATATACATATATATATATACATATATATATATATACATATATATATATATATGTATATATACATTATATATATACCTAACGGTCATTTGGCCGTCAAACAGAAAAGGAACGGAGTTTGCCAATTCAAATCTGGCACGTATAAGAGACCGCAAATCGATCTTTTAGGGGAACGATTCCGGGAACGAATCATTGCCGGGGGAAAGAGACAGGCGGTTCGGAGGAGTGCAAGAAGAGACATGACGAATGGCGCGCACGGGGCAGTGTGGCGTGTGTGAGGCGAGAGAGTGAAATCGGGCAACATCGAGGGGTGAAGGTGCGTGAAAGTGTTAATATGTGATTAGACGAGCACTCGGACCATCGGACAAAAGCATAAAACTAAAAGGTATTGTGTTCCGAGCGTCAATGAACAAGAAACTATTAAGTGAAGTGAAAGCATGTGGTGTAGCAATATGTACGGGCCATGAGAGAATGATATAGAGTAATGTCCAGGACAAAAGACGCGTGTTGCCATGTGATTAGACGAGAACTCGGAGTATTGGACAAAAGCATGAATTAAAAGTATAATGTTCTGAGCGCCAATGAACAAGAATAATCAGGTGATGTGAAAGCACGTGTTGCAGCGGTGTACGTGGGCCATAAAGTATTAGTGTAAGGAGAAATCAACGACTCCGAGTAAGTACATCGCCATAAGAAGACCAAATTCGTGCCCGGACACTGGAAGTGAATGGTCAAATAGCAGAATGCTTGGTACGGCACGGCGACTACGTGGACAGCACGCAGCCGGCGGGACGGGTGGCTACCACTGCTCGGCGACGTCAAGGACATTAGCAGAAGCGGTTCTATTCCCACGACAGGAATGCGGGATCCTCAGATAACTAACGATGTTCGTAATATTCGTGAAAGTCGGGTAGAATTATTGCAATCATACGCTTCAGAGTGTATAATGTGGGGAGAGGACATAACGATGAACAATCACAAATATTCAAAGAGGGAGGGATAGATTGTAACTGGTTAATGTTAGGTAATAATAATACTGAATGGAAAAATGAAGGATATAGAATATTGGTATTTCATTATTGTATAAGAGTGTGGCAATTCCCGGATGGTTAGGTATATTCCAAACAGTATTGATCAGTAATGATGTTAATCACGTTAATAGCATGCGATTATATAATATTATATATTAAGTAACTTGGTTTGCATACTAAGAGATGACGAAAGCAACTTCTGTGAATTTTAATTCAAAGCTGCAACAATATACGGTAAAATTTCATTGTTGCAAGCCATTATCACTCTAGCTCATTGTTGGACAGTGACTTGAACAAAAGCATTTGCGAGTCAGTGTGAAAGATGGATAGAACTGGAATTCGTGGTGTTATCCAATTTTTTTTATGGAAGGTAAAAACGCGAAAGAAATCCATGAAAGAATAGCACCTACATTGGGTGATTCATGCCCTTCGTACGAGACGGTGGACCGGTAGCAGTAGCTCAGTGCATCAACTGATGTCGCTGCAGCGCTTCTGACCGGGAGGTCCTAGGTTCGAGTCCTGACGGCGGCAGGTTTTTCGACACTAGCTATTCAGCTAGGTCGAATTCAGTCGCTGTCTGGAGGAGAATTCTAGCGGCCGGCTGCTCTGATCGGTAGTTTTCCGTGGTTTCTCCGATCAATCCCAGGCGAATGCCGGAGCAGTACCCTAACAAACGGGCCACGGACCGCGCGCGATCTGTCCTTCCTCTTCCTTGTCCTATCCTCTCCTCTTACACACCCGCTTACACATGCACTACACTACCACATATTCCGGGAGACCGGTCGGGAGCTTAAAGCTTGTCCCGGCTGGGGCGGTGCCCCGCTGGTGGGAGAGTTCTGGTTAAGGGGAAACCCCACTAGCCGACGGTAGGTTGGCGCCGGATCTCGCCATCCAGCGGGGGAAGATCACCGCCATCTCCCGAGAAAAAACATGTACTACACTAACGGGACTAATGACCTAAGTTGACGCGCCCGGAAATCATTAATCAATGAGAAAAAATTAATCAATGAGACGGTGAGACTTTGGATCAACAAATTTAAGCGAGGCAGGACAAGCATCGAAGATGCCTGAAGACCTGGGGCTCCAAAAACAGCTGTGACACCAGAAAACATCGACAAAATCCATGATTGTTTTAGCAGACAGACGAGTGAATGTGCGCGGGTTAGCAGAGGCCACAGGTATCTCAAATGACGGAGTGCATTTTATTTTGCATCATGAATTGAGTATGAATAAGCTTTGCCCAAGGTGGGTGCCGCGATTGCTGACTGCAGAGATGAAACGAAATCGCATGAGAACATCTGTCGAGTGTTTGCAGCTATTCAAGCAAAATCCAGCTAATTTTTTGCGTCGTTTTGTTACCATAGACGAAACTTGGATTCACCATTACACTCCAGAAAAAAAGCAGCAGTTAAAACAATGGATTGCAAGAGGAGAAACGGTTCCGAAGAAGGCGAAATGCAATCCATCTGCAGGGAAGGTGATGACGTCACTCTTTTGGGATGCTAAAGGTATTCTTCTTATAGACTACCTAGAAAAGGGAAAAACCATCACTGGAAAATACTATTCATCACTTCTGGACAAACTCAAGGCAGCTATCGCGAATAAACGTCCTGGAATGGCAAGAAAAAAAGTATTGTTCCATCACGATAACGCCCTAGCACATGCAAGCCATATCGCCCAGCAAAAATTGACTGAACTTCGTTTCCAACTGCTTCCACATCCGTCCTATTCACCTGATTTTGCCCCCTCTAACTTTCATTTGTTCCCAAAATTAAAAACTTTCCTGGCTGGACAAAAATTTGTCAGCAATGAAGAAGCCATCCAGATAGTCAATGTCTATTTCGAGGGTCTTGAAGAAAATGACTTCAGAGAAGGGATCCTGAACCTGGAGAAACGTTGGGTCAAGTGTGCTGAACTTCGAGGGGATTATGTCGAAGAATAAGGTAAGTTACAAAACACAGATCATTGTTTTTCATATCGAAACAAGTTACTTATCGAACGTACACACACACGTATTCTTTACCTGTCTAATAGAACATTTTTGTAAATAAATACCAGGATCAATGCGGGATACATTCGTTAGTTTGTAATAGCAAAAAGTAGTTCGAAGGATAATTTTTAATCTGGTAAAGGTTAAGGTAATTTTCCACGTGGGTCCCATGCCACCCTGTGGAGTCGGCCACCCGTAGCTTGTCGCCGTCGGCTCGTGCCGCCCGCCTGTCAACGCCTCACACCGTCCCGCGTCAGAAGCGGAGCAGTAAAAATACTCCGCGCAGGCGGTCGCTGCTTACAAACACAGCTTAGGTTTGTCATCCCAGGCGCGCCTTGTTTCAAACGCTAATGTTTACTGCAGACCTTTTCTCCGTGAACCCGAATGAAGTTCGGTTGGCAAAAGCCGTCGGTAGAGATTGAGGTGGCGAATGCGATATTAGAGATGAGAGAAACCGCAAAAGAAGTGGTGATGTGGAGATTGTGGGTACGATTATGCAGGTTGTATTGATTGAAGATGGAGATGCCAGTAAAGGCGGTGCTGTCAGAAGTAGTGTGGTGGAACGAAAATGGGAATATTGGAGCTAATCATTGTAGTAATTTCGCTAGGGAGGAAAATGACAATAATTTGGTAAAAGCTATCTGTGTTACAAAGATAATACCGCTTCTTTTTACACCCCCGGGTAATGCGGTTCAAATTCCAGAAGAAGCTCAGAACTTCTGATGGATAAAAGTGAGTTTGCAGCAGATTTTCTTCGGATTCTCCCACTTCTCCTATCTCATATCCCACTATTGCCCTATCAGTATCGAAATGATATATTCCTAATCACAAATGAAGCAAATTTTTAAGACATGTCAGATATGACCATCAGGTGCAGGCTTTGGGATCAGAAAATAATATATAATTTGGGTAAAGACTTGACATTGATGACGGCAATCACAAAGGAAACGCAAGTGATTTTAATCCAATGTTTTCGTGTGTATGGATGGTTTACATGAAAAGAGCCTACATCGTTTACACAAAACATGCTTCTGTGAGTGGTTCCCACCCGCAAAAACGTTTGCCTGGGATGGGATTTGTACTAAAACGCATAGGATTACAAGTAACCACTACACCTCCAGACCGACGGCCACTCTAGAGTCTCCATTCATGAAAAGTACCTTTGATTTTTGAAAATTCAAAAGTTTTAATGAAAAAAATGGTATAACATAATTGATTGTATTGTTCTAAATCTTTACAGAAGTTGAAATAGAGCATCTTGGTAAATTGATATTTTACCTCTTGAACGTCTTTGAGACCTAGAAAGCAATGTTTCATGTTACATTATTGCAATGCTTATTTTAATAAGGTGGTTCTAGATTATTCTTTAAACATAAAAAGGATAAAAGAAATAAATTTTCTCTGTTCTAATCTTCTCTAAGAGAAGATGTAAGTTTCACATTTTGCAAATTTGAAGCAAGTGGGAAGCCTGAGTTTTTAAGTTTTCAAATTCCATACTATAAGTGGCAACTACTGGTGCAGTGGCCATAACTCCACGGTGTTAAGCACAAAAGCCGTATCGCTGAGTTCAAAGTGAGACATCGAGCTTTAAGGTTTAACAACTTTCTTTAGTTGACCACTATATTATTGAAGTTTTCAATTTGTTATTCTTTTTTTAAATACTTGGTGAATATACGCAATAGATATTATTTTAAATGCTTATTATTTATCACTTACGACCAAATAACCTTTACGATTTACATGAAAAGGCCACGTACCACTTTAAACAAGGCTTTTTTTAAATACATCCCCTTCGCAATGGAACCATCAAACCTTTACATACGGTATAAAAAATTACACAGCGCCACATAGTAACAATAACTCAATTTGGTTCAAACTGCTCTTTCTGCCTCTGTGGTTGGCACGGCAGGGCTGGTGTCACTCCCCTATTTGTACTTGTCATCCCCTGGTGGCACTTGGTGGAATCACGCGTGGCGGCTCGGGCCGTGCGTGTTCCACTCGCCAGTGGAGTCAGTGACGAATGGCGCCCTCCTCCCCCACTCCCGCCGAAATTCCCACTTCGCGACGCGCGGCCGATGGCCGAGCGCGGGCCACATTTAGCGAGAGGCTGGAGACGGGCGGAGAGAGTGAAAGGGAATGTTCGGCGATAAAATTTGAAGTTTGCGAAAAGCGAAGAGATATTTTATAAGGGGCAGTTGGTCAGAGCTGTGCGGGTGTAACCAGTCTTACCTCCCATAAAGTCACACATTTATTTGCGGCTTCGATGGTATAACGGTCAGCGTGTGAGGATGTCATACCCAAGTTCGCGAGTTCTGATCCGATCGAAGATGTAGATTTTTAAGAGCAAAAACATCCTTCCTACGCCATCCTTCGAAGGGAAAGTAAAGCCCGCTGTCCCATGTAGTAGATTGGTCAGACCTACGAGCAGGCCTGATGGCCTGAGCCTTGCCGCGAAAAATTAGGCACCATTAAATTGAATGTAGTGATCTATGATCGTCAATTAAAGCATACGATGCAGCCACTATAAAGAAAGAGAATTTTCCTCAGATAAGCATCCAGTTAATAGTAACAATTCAAACCCGCCTTTGGAAAAGGATTAAGGGTAATAAATTAATGTATTAAACATAAAAATAATCTAAAGAAAAAAGAGAAGATGTATATGCAATTTACAATTTCGGAGGTAGAACAAACTCATCATACTCATACATCAAACTCATCATACTTGATAATGAAACTGATAATAAACGTTACAATAATAGTTATTTATGCGCCAAGTGTTTTATAAGGCTTAGATCTGATATTTTTTGTTGACCGAACTCTTGAGAATCAGTTAACGCTCGAGACACGTACAAAATATTATTTTTTAAATGATTCAGATTTACTAATTAACTAGATATTAACTTCACTCGGTTTGTCTTTTCATATTTCCTTTTCATAATTCCCTCCACAAGAGGTCATGTAATTCAGAATTCAATTGTTTTTATATTTCTCTCGTAACTACGACCTTCACCATTCAAGTAAGTTATCGAGTGTATATCGATCTCCGTATCGAAGGCAATAACAAGCAATAACATATCAGAAAAAATAAAATTGATTTATAAAACCAGCCAGTTAAGATGAAAAACTGTAAAATACATGTCTGATAAGCAGAAATAATACGACAAGTGTTATGCGATCTGGCTGTTACGTATCAATGAAATTAATTGTTATTTACCAATTCAACCAATTACAGCGAGTGTAATGAAGCAGGGTGCGTGATACCCTTCACGATACCCAATCACGGTCATAGAAAGTTCGCCCTATCCGCCACGCGGGGCACTTTCCCCAGACATCACCCCGCGCTGGTCACTCGTTTTCACGGTACATTTCGGAACAATTCATACTTCGTTCAGACTTGTACACTTGTCACTAGTCTAGCTTAGCACCAAGAAACATTCACGAAGGCAGTGATCACGCGTGCACAAGTGCACTTATCACGAAATCGCAGTGCATGCGGGGGAAAGGCAATTCAGGGACACCAGGCAACAAGACCGCTCCCTGAGCAATCTGCCGAGCATGTGATGGAGGCCAGAGCACCATGGACGAATTGCGACGCCCTCCAGGGTCCTCTTGTTCTGGCCCAGGCCTTCTCAACTGGCCCTAAATGATCCCCGCAGGGGGGATCATGATGGCGTAGGTCGCTGGTGGAGTGTGGTAGACGATCACCGGACCCTGAATCTCGCGGCGCCGCTCACGTCGTTAGCTTGAAGGTGCAGGCAGTGAGAAAGTGATGCTAAGCTCCTGGTTGTGGGGTTCGCCCGGCTACCCACTAGTATAGCGCGTCGACCTTTGAGCAGGATTGGGCGAAGGATGCTTTTCGGAGTACTCCTGATCCCACTTTAAAGTCCGGCGGGAGATCCATAAACCACCCATCAGGTTCGTCAGGTTCACCCACGTCGACAGCTGGCGGTAAGCATTGGGGATACGGGATGGGGACTCCGAGACATCTGGACTTTAGTTCAGGTGGTCCCCAGTTGGGCTCTCGGATTCGTCGTGGCAGTGGCCCGATATTCTGGGCATAGAGGAAGGAACTTGTTCCCGGCGCATGTGAGTGGCGCATTGTTTAGACTTCGGTACTAGCTTGAAAAGCTAGGAGCTCTGAGCTAGCATGACGTCCCTTACCCAGGAATTGTATGGGGAGGATGCCGCGAGGGCAAACTGGGTTCCGGCTGGATCCAGACGTCAAACCCCTCGATGTTTGGCGCGTCGGTGGGGGGGGGAGGATAAAAACCAAAAAGGCTACGGTGCCCACGCCAGAGACTTGTCCCCCTGACGAATTGTGGTGTTGTAGACCACAAGGGGTTTCATACATGGCCCTAAATGCTGGGCGCTGGATGGTAGCTCGCGCGTGGCTCCGAGCTGCGAGGGGACTCACCGTTGTGAGAGAAGGCGCTTGGTTAGGGAGTGCGGGGAGAGGGGGCGCTTACAGTGGGGTGTTTCACAGCTCTGCGCGAAGGCAGGTGGATTGTTTTTGCCTGGAGCGAGTACCTGGGTCTATAGGGCTTTACCAAGCTGTCAAGAAAGGGAGTTCGACCCAGAGGGGAGCGAAGACTCCCGAAGTCGGCCGGACTTCGCGCTCATGGTGGAGAGCGAAAAGAGCGACACGGACGCCATCGACACGGAGAAAGACGATCGGCACGGACGGCATCGGCACGGCAAAGGCGACCACAACATCGACACGGAGCCACACGGTGGCGCCACCGAAAAGCGACAGAGCCCCACATCCTTCGACACTGGCGAGCGCCACTGACCTCGTGAGTCCCACCGCTGCGGGCTCAGGCGGCCGAAAAGCATGCAGCAGGCAAAAACCCGTTCAGTGGCGCGTCTCGTGGGAACGCTGGCAGTTAGGTCTGGGTTCAGCTGGCGGTGGCGCTGCCGGTGGGGGGAGTCCGCCACTGAGAACCACGGCAGCACGACTAGGCTACTGCTCGTGTGAATACCACCGGGAGCGGTAGCTCAGGCATCAACTGATGTCACTGCAGCGCCTCTAACCGGGAGGTCCTAGTTTCGAGTCCCGATGGCGGCAGGATTTTCGACACTAGCTTTTCAGCTCAGTCGCTGTATGGAGGAGAATTCTAGCGGTCAGCTGCTCTGATCGCTAGTTTTCCGTGGTTTCTCCTATCAACACCAGGCGAATGCCGAAGCAGTACCCTAGCGAACGGACCTCGGACCGCTAGGTACGCCACTTTGCTTCTTTTTTCTTGTTCTATCCTCTCCCCTTACACACACACTAACATGCACTACACTACCTCATATTCCGGGAGATCGGTCGGGAGCTTAGACCTTGTCCCGGCTGGGGCGGTGCCCCTCTGGTGGGAGAGTCCTGGCTAGGGGAAACCCCGCTAGGCGACGGTAGGTCGGCGCCGGATCTCGCTATGCAGCGGGGGAATATCACCGCCATGTCCCGAGAAAAACATGCACTACTCTTACGGAACTAATGACTAAAGCAGTTGACGCGCCCCGATACACGAAAAAATCAATCAATCAATCGTGTGAATAAATCAATGCTTTGCCAGTAGACGCACCTCTCGGAAGCGCTGCTGAGTGGCGCCGTGCGCTTTACAACTGTTTGGCGCTTGAGACAGCAGATTGCTCGTAGTGCAATACACGACACCACATCCCTAGACACTTCTGGCCACGCCAGTGGAAAGCGTCACGGTACGGCTGTAACACAGGCTTGTCGCCGGCTCCCACGCCCGTTAGCACATACCTGCTGCATGGTAGCCATATTTCCAAACAATAAAATACGGTTTTTGTCCCCAACACATTGGGTAGTACACATTGACTGTCTGAACGGATCAGAGTGAATCATTTTACTTTTCACTTTTTTGCCCTTACGAAGGTACTTTGTAAGAAGAGAAAGTTATGTAATCGTGCGCCGAAAAAATGCGTATTTTCGCCAGAAAACTCTTATTGCCTGGCCCTGGTATCGAAAAAGTGGATAAATCGTATTAGTAAATATAGAAAAAATTATTCTAACACGTTGTGTGAATAGAATCCATTTTTTGACGATTGACGGCAAAACATCTGTATGTCCGTTTGTCTGTGGTCAACGTAGCGACTAAATCTTTCAGTCAAATTTATCCAAAACGAATGTTCCCCCGACCGATCTGAATGAACCCGAGGCTTTGGGAGTTTCAAATGGATATTTTGATTTTGAAGGGTACTTTACATAAAGTCTCGAAAAACATTTCTAAATTTTCTCTAAAATAGCTCCAATTTTTTTATTAAACTTTGTTCTCGGATAGTGTAAAGTTCGCTTAACAGAATGGTGCAGGTCTCAGGTTCCTTGAAATCCCACATTTTTTGAAAATTGCAAATGTGCAGTTTTTTTGCATCTTCCTACAGCAATAATATTGAAGATAGAGATTTTCTAAATGAAATATGTTCGTTGAAATCATCTTGAAATAAGTTTATGTTCTATTTTTCGAAAATGTGAGTAGTTTTCGTGTAACTGTGCGTGATTTTTGGAAAAATAAAAATATTTTTAACATTTTTTCTCAAAAATCGCTCCAAATTTTGCTTTTCTCCTCATTTGTAATAAAGTATGGTGAAAAATATATGCTAGTCTCATTTTGGACTATCATTTCGTTTTTTTGAAAATTGCAAAACGTTAACATTTCAAAACTACATAATTGCAGATTCCCTCAAGCAAAGTGTGTTCTAAAATATCAGTTCTTTAAAAAGGTCAGGCACAATTGTTTGTAAAAGCGAGTAGATTTCGCGTAATTTGTGTCTAAATTTTGTGCAATTTCTAAATAAATTATTTTCTGAAAATTCTCTCCAAATTTTATCATTGAATTTTCCCTTCGTATGTAACAACGGACGGTAAAAACCTCGGTTCTACTGCCATTTTCGCAAACTCTCCGTATTTTCGAAAATTACATAACTTGCGTGTTGGAAATACTGGGCCGAGACATTTATATTTTTATTCTTTCGAATCTCACGGCAATTCTGCAGTGTAGTAGAACGGCGAGTAAATTTGGAGGACCTGAAATCCAGTCTTGGTGGGGAAAATAATTATAGTTGAGTGAAAACACTTTTGTATGTTCGTGTATTAGAACCATATGGCGGAGCAGTTAGAAATAATGCGAAAAATATGCGCTTTTGTAGCACCACTAGTTTATTCCATATTCTGAGATAGGTGAACAAAGTTCAGTCAAGATTCAACTTTAGATTTGTAGTTATAGACTTACAATTTAATTTTCAGCTAACACCAAATTACTTTTGACGCGGAGACTCACAGAGCAGCTTAATATGGTTTATTCTAGTTTGCTGAATATGTTCAAGATTACATGCAAAAGATATCTGTTTTCTTTTGTTAAAGGCCGTTAAAAGAATATCCATTTTATTTATGCGTTTAACAGCAACTGTCGAAAACCTGTCATTCGCTAATCAGTTCATCGTAATATAACGATGAAATTTAGAAGTAGTTCGACACAGCTACTTTCGGAAATACTTATGTGTACAATGCTCTACTCGCTTGTTGCAGTTAATGACATTCAATTAATTTAAATTAAGTGTGTAGAATTGAGAAAAAAGTACAAATTGCAGCAATAGGTATTGCAAATAGCTATTGCCATTTTTTAAATGTGTTGGGATTGCATTTTCACAAATTATATACAAAATCTGCTCAAGCCATTACACTTTTATTCTTAAATAGATTATTTTTCTACAAAGATTGGAAATCTACGTAGTTAAAAAAGGGAAGGTATCGAACGCTGAACACATAATCCACAACAAACTTTCAGATAATTGTACAGGTATTAGTAATTCTTTGAGTTCAAAGAAAGCAATACGACTATTTTGTGTTATATTTCCAAATACTCATTTTTGATTAATTTAGTTCCTCTCTGGTTTAATTACAGGAACGACTGTAATCAATAAAAATTTCAGTGAACGCAGTTACTTGTGTTTTCAAATTGCGACTGAAGCTATCAGCTGAAAACTGCTCAAACGTGCTCTGCACAAGGTAATCGTTCCTGGGCACCCGCGCGTGAGCACGTTCTGTCGATCAGTCCAAATTGTGATTTCCTCGTTTCAAACTCGCCTGCGCTCATGAAGATCCGTCAGCACAAATTGTCACCACATGTTCGTGTCTAGATCGTTGATGAGAACATTACTGTCCAGTTTCGAAAAGAACAGCAACCTCGCAAACAAGCAAGTCCACGCGCTCACTTTTACAGGCACGGATTGGATTAGAACACTGGGGTGGCGACTCGTGAAGAATAAGAGTGAAAAGACACAACTAGGAAAAGCGGGAAAAGTAAACCTTAACCCCTCTTTCGTTTATTTTTCATTCAGTTGTTTGCTTATTTTGGATGTAGGAAATTCGTCAATCATTGAATAACGACTATCACGCAATTAAATATGTTTTCATTCGCGTACGTACTGTAATAATATTGTCCGATTTAAATATAGTGACTCTTTAAAGGCCGGGAGCTGGCAAGAGAGGGCAACACTCATCCTATAGAGAGTTTCGTTACCACTTAAATTATTGAATTAAAGCTCCCGATTGTATGTCGCCATCTTCTTCCAGCTCCCGAAATTGAAAAGTCACAATACTGTAACCTCTCCTCAGGTTGTCTATTAAATGTTCATGGATTCGGGGCTCTTTATCAATGAAGATTTTGAAAAAAAAAACACAAAGTCATAGTCACAGAACATTTATAATTGGACGTTTTCTTTAACATTTACCAAAATACAGAATGTCAATCCACAAACAATGATAAAAAAACACAAACATTACACAATATAAAAAAATCATATCCCCAAAACAACACAAACAAGTTTCACTCAAATTTAAACAAAGCTTTGTTTGCTTCTGGAGACAATCATTTGTCCATTTGCTATTTTCTTTATGACTAAAGCAAGAATTGAACACTAGCACTAACCAGATATCATAAATAAAATAAAGAATGATATGATAGTAAAGTAATATTCACTCAATATTATCACATTCCTAATTGCTCTATCAAACTGTTGTGTAAGTATAAAAACACTGACTGAATTTCTTTAGGTGCAGAATTGATTGCAGTTTATTTTTCTTAAATGACTCTTAAAATACATCCCACCTTGAAGACCTAAATGGAACAAGTGAATGCCTCTTCAGAATACTGTTCTATTTCAATGTTAACACCACAAAGACTTTTAAATCAGAAAATAAACTCCACATGACAAACACATGTAATCCCCTCTGAGATCAACATGAACACATTCTTGAAAATTTACAAGTGTTTAAATGTTAGGCTGAAATACATATAGAAATGTAACTCATTAAGACTCTTCTGTCATATTAAACTTTTACATAATCAGTATAATAGGATAAATTATCTAGTCTTGCACTCTTTAAGAGAATTATACAAGCAAAGATGAAGCAAATATGAATATCTCATTCCATAATACTCTGAATTTTACTCATTGCCTAATTTACAATACTTAATAGTCACATAGTAAATACAATAAAATTCTGTAATACTCTCGTTTTGTTCAGAAGGAACTGTGATTCGTGACGCACACTATTACAGACCACATGTTCTACGTACCATTGCACAAGCGAAAACAGTTTGTAAATGTTAGCCTCTATTTACAAAACTTCTTGCAATCTGTCTTCTTTTAAACGAGTCTATTGAATGTTTATGATTCTATTGAACAGAAACTGTATTTTCTAACACAATGTATTCTATCAACCGAAGCACTGATCACAATCTCTATTGAATTAACAAAATGTACAGTACAAATACCTT